>MEHQ01001776.1:574473-704606 GCA_008828725.1 Saccharina japonica | reverse complement strand
GCACCCGCGGGGGGGGGTGGGGGGGGGGGGGGGGGGGGGGGGGGGGGGGGTGTACCGAGGGTGCACTCGATATTCATGCATGGCCGTAGGTGTAGCTTTATTTGTGATTAGTGTGTGTTCATTCGTGAGTGCCGTGGGTATGTAGTCACTCGTAAGTATTTATCTTTTTTCGCTTAGTCGGTTTGGGTCACCAGGGGCAGAGGCCATAATCACGTGTCGTCGTGTGTTGTCTGTCTGTCTGTTTGTCTGTCTGTCTGTGTCTCCTCCTGACCGCTTAATTTCGTGTGCATCGTGTTTTGTGTCCGTGTGTTGATGTTGGTGTCCTACGGATGCCCACCAGACCGTTTCTAGCGGGACAGGTGGTGCCGGGTTGGACATGATGGACGTGATGGAAGAGCTCGATAAGAGCGACATGGCCGCAAGGCTAGCATCAGCGGAGGTGCGGACGATTCCACTTTGGTGCTCAATGGTATGCCTGGTATTCCCCGTTCAAGTCCCAGGGGAGAAACACGCTAATTATTTCCTATTGCTATTGTGATTATCGCGTTTGCCATCGGACAATGTGCAGCATGACGAGCTTCAACATGGATAACCCAAAGGCACTCCCCGAAAGCAGAAAAACAACGGAAAACCAAAGCCAAAAGGACCCCTATGCACGATTTGTTTGTTGTGTCAATAGGGTACCTACCGTGCGACTTGGCCATCTTATCTTTCAGGGGGCTCATTTTTTTTTCTCGCGCCGATGGGTCTTGCTGTGGTTGGGCCCGTGGCGGTAGGGACGGCGACTTCGGTGTCGGTGGTAGTGGCGGCGATGGTTAACCCCTTTGGGACGGACCCTTTACAAGGGATATGAGGGATATAAGGGATACGAGCAGCGTGAGCACCCACAAGTACGGGTAGGGTCATGTCGGGCCCGCGCCTGCGGTACGACTCCTTGCATGGTAACTCGGGCACTGTAGGCGCGCCCTATGTGCAGGAGCAACCTGCAAAAAGTTTTGTGCAGGCTGTGTGTGGTCAATTTCTACATTGCATATCGACCCAGTCCGAGCCAAACCCAGACATTACCCTAATCCTAACCCGAACCCCAACCCTTTCGGGGGCACGAAGTCGGCAGGGGCAGCCACGCGGCTCCGCCGTGTGTTTTGATGGCGTTTTTACAAAAAAAAAACATGCGGCCCAAAAGGCCAGCCTCACCCATTAAAACCGGCATCCTGCACAAAACAAAATGCAGGTTGCTCCTGCACATAGGGCGCGTCCAGTTTGTATCACCCTCCCAATCACCCAGTTGGCGTTACTACTGCTGAAACCGTCACTTTGCTTGGTCATGTTTCCCTCCTGAAGTCCCGAGATAATTAAGCGCTCTGATTTGTTTCCGGCTGGTCTGCCTCGAGAATGTTGAGGGCTGTCTAGACCTTGGCCAGATTCGTAAAAAAATGGTTGAAATGTGCCACATGTCAGACATATCATCTACAGACATATCATCTACAGATAGACCATCTACAGATACATCAGATAGATCATCTGGATCCTAGCCTGCCGTTATGAGTTGTCTTGCAGGATCTGTGTAGTACAGATCTAACCAAGGAGACCTGTCCTGGGTCATGCAGAATCAACACCTCCCACGCGGCAACATGAGCTAGATCATACAGATCAAGAATCGAGCTGCCCTGAATTATTTAAATCATGAGGTGGAAATGATCTGAATGATCTGTCCGAGGAGTGAATATATAACACGACAGCCGCCGACCGGCCGGGACATTTCTCGGGATGAGGTAATGAGGAGTTAGCGTGGACTATCAATATTTTTTTTTCGTAATTGGGCCAGATCGGAAAGATCTAGCGTGGGCTATCAATCAATTTGTCCAAATTGGGCCAAATCGGAAAGAGAACTGGCATTCCCGGCAATACTAGGGGTTACAAGGTTCCCCTCCGGGACGTGCCTAGGGGAGTGGCGCAAGGACAAATCGAAAATCTACTATTATTACAAAAACATGCGATATTGTATCATACGCATAATATCATATTGCATACTGGTAGTACATAAGTACGACGTTATGAAATATCTGCGTAGTACTATACATAAATGCAGACGTTTAAAAAACTGTACCTGCATTTTTGGGGATAAAACATACTCGGAAATATGATGGAACCATTAATATTGACTCGACCGTTAGAGATTTGTTAAGGATCCCGCCAAAAATTTTATTATATTAAAATTTGTCAATATTTTATTGTTGTGGCGCTCAAGGTCAGGATACCGCACACGCACGCACGCGTGACATATGGGACACAGCAGTTCTCGTACAACAGTAGTGGTGGGATAGTATTTGCAGAAGAAGTAGAAAAGGATGCACCGAAGAAGGGGCTGAAACTCTCGACCAAACCTGCCTACGTAAAAAAATCCACTTGGTTTTTGTTTGCTGTCTGTCTTATATATGTGGGGTCTGGGTTATATTATACGCACGATAATACAAAAAAAAAAAAAAAAAAAATGCATCGCTATGAGGATCGAACTCAAAACTTCACATCCAAAATCGGACATGGTGACCATTTGACTATATGACCGAAAATGATTTGCCCAAATACCGGTACAGTATTATTTGTCGCGACTCGCGCCAGGCGCACGACACATACATCATGCAAGCACAGGCAGGCAGCAGACAGCAGCGCACGAGAGAGAGAGAGGTGTGGTGTGATTGCTGATGACGGATGTGCAAGCCCCCGATGAAGTAACCACTAACAGCTACAGCAGTACCCGGCGAACCTGCCACAGGAACGCCTGCTGCTGCTTGTGCTTCTAGGCGGGGCTGTGACCTCGTTTGTGTTCGTTGCGTGTTGTCTGATGTCTCGTAGATTTCTGGGGTGAGCTTCAGTATACTCCAAGATCCTACTCGTATGATATTGGATTAAAGAGGCCATTACATTTCCGGCTAGCGTGAGCGTGAGTCAGTCGCACACATCAGGACAACTGAAAGGTAGATGGTGGATTACGGGGCAGGCTCCGATAGACACAGCTAAGCCACAGCAGAACAGCGCAGATGGGTGTGTCACCCATGCACGGTGTTACCTGCTGGTGCTTATTAGGCAGAGTGGTAACGTTGTGCTCTCTGCACATGTTATGTTGTCTATCTGTGTCTGGGCTCTCCTGTGTGCTCATGATCAGCCCGTGAAAGCAGGGCAAACAACAAGACATTACGGTATTATTTACTGGCACGTACGTACAAAACACGGCCTCATGCAGAAAGCCCGGGAAATCGGCTTATCCACTCCCGCGGGAAAAAAAACTTCGAGCGTCCGCCACGCGAGCCACAGAGCTCGGATCGAGCCCAAACCTCGACCAATGTGTCCGGGCGGGCTTGGTGTGTCGGGGTACTTAGCGTTTTGCCGAAAAGTGCTCGTACGAAGAGAAAAGTTGCGAAATGTGCGAAAATTTCACAAACATAACTATACATATAACTGTGATATGGTCAATACCTTGTGTCTACCAAAGAACACCTCGCAGGTTTTCACACCTCGGGACAGATAATCGATTCCTACTTAATTCAGTATACCTTTTTTTGGGTAAGTTAGCCTGTGACCACGGGAATCGACCGTGTCAAGTGTTGGATTAGTACGGACAGATGGAGGTACTGGATAGAGAGACCGGCACGGTTTTAAATGTGAAGACAACAACAACAACAACAACAACTTAAAGATCTTCCAGTAGATCGTCCAGGGAAGATCAGTTCCTAATCTGTACTATATATATATCCTGCACAGCACATCATGACGGCAGGCTAGTACCTAGACGAGGTAGATGATCTATCTGTAGATGATCTGCCCATCGTGTGAAGGGTGTTGAATAGATGGTCATTGTTATACGCCAAACGTTGTTGAATGTCAAACGTGTGCCATTAACTCCAAAGGGGGATTCCAGCGGTGACGAACGTTTTTTGTACACGCAAAGGGGTTTCCATTGACCGAGATCCGCTTTTTTTTCGCCGAGGGTTACCAAGTTGCTGGGTTTTTTGGTGTTTGCACGGCAGAGACGCGAGTGTTGGACCATACCACGCGCAGCAGCGGGGCTTTTATTCGCGTTGTGTGTTCTTCGCTTTGTTTGGTTTTTCTTGTTTTTTTTCTCCGCCTTTTTTTTGTCTTTGTAAGCGAGGGTGGCGTCTTTGCTGTCGCGGCCACTCGATAACATTATTCCACCTCCCGTATCAAGTTTCGGTGCCCCCGAGTCGAATCGCCGTCTTAAGTGTGTTTTCTCCTTGTCTTTGGTGTCCCTCGAGGCCCCAGACGCCCCCACACCAACGTCAGAGGTTTTAGGCCCGCGGCCCGCCTTCTCTCTTGTTCAATTATTGTTTTGCCTTGTTTGTGCTGGATGCAAAACACCTAACCCACTGTGTACCACCCCCCTCTCCCCTCTCCTCTCCCCTCTCCCCTCTCCCCTCTCCCCTCCCGCTTTTTTGTGACGTTTGCGCAACGTAAAACTGTGGCTTGCACGCGCTCGCCTTGAAGGAAATGGGCGGGCCGTTCGCTCCCGGCGATGTGGGCAGGGTGCGGGCACGGCTTAAGGAGATGGAGGAGGCCGGGGAGGTGATCGGCTACCGCGGCGGCATGAGGACGGGCTCCACTTCGTCGTTCGAGTCCACCGACGGCACCGGCGGCGGCTCTGATGTGAGCAAAGCTGGGAGTGTATCATGGTGCTGATGCGATGCGTTCCTTTTTTGTTGTCCCGCGTGTTTTGTGTGTGGAGGGTCGTAGGTTTTAGTCAGGGCAGTGTATTCCAGGCCAGTTCCGACTCCAACCCAAGCCAGCCCGACCCACACCCAACCCAACCCAACCCAAGTCCGAATTCCAACCTAAACCCTGACCAAAACCATAACCTAAAACCCAACTCCAAACCCCAAACCTCTCTCCTGCGCCCCCCCCTCAACGGCCCAGATTTTCCCCACGATGGGGTCGGGCAGCGTAGCCAGCGACGACGCAGACTTCGGTGACCGTGATGAGGACATCTGGTCTCCCCTGTCCCCGCCCCTGGAAGAGTACTTGGAAACCCACCATAGCACCGACCGTGACCACTCCCGTGAAGGCTCCCGCGACGGGTCCCATGACGGTTCCCGGGACGGCTCCCGGATGATGGTTGACCAACCCGAACACGCCGAACGCGATGGCCGTGGCGGTGGTGATGGCGGACGTCGAGAGGGGGTTATCGGTAGTGCCGACAGTGTCGGAGGGGGTTCGCAGCATCCGCGTGAGGCTAGCGTGGTGGGCGGTGGGGGTAGTGGTGATGGGCTTCCGCCGATGTTCACTTCCGGAGCGGCGGCGGTAGCGGCGGCGGCGGCGGCGGCGGCGGCGGCGGCGGGGGAGGCGCCTGCAAAGGCGGCTGTGGCGGCTGCGACGAGTTGCAGCTCGTCACGATCTGGTAAGGTGGGCACTAGGGAAGAGGTTGCGACGGGGGCGCAAGGGGGAGCGGGGAGTGGTGAACGATCGACGTCGCCGACTTTATCGTCGTCGTCATCTTCTTCGCTGCTGCTGCCGCAGCCCCAGCCGCCGCTTCTGCCGCCTCTGGAGTCAACGCCTCTGGCTTCTTCGGAGGTGAGGGGGGGGTCCGGGGAGAGGGGGGTCCCCTCCGGTGAGAGGGGGGTCCCCTCCGCGCGAAAGCCACCATCGCCACCGTCGTCTGAGGTTGCGCCGGTGCAAGGCCACGGTGGGAGCGGCGAGAGCCTTCCCAGCGCTGGGGAGAGGGGGGTGGGGGTTGGAGAAAGCGTGCGCGATGTTGCGGAAATGGATGCGCGCGCTAAAGCCCGAGGACAAGCGGAAGTGGCGGCGGAAGCGGAGCAAGCGCAAGCGCAAGCGGAAGCGGAAGCGGAAGCAGAAGCAGATGCGGCGCAAGAGGAAGCAGAAGCGCAGGCCCAGGCGAGCATCGCGGGCATGGCTAGGCTCATGGGCGTGGGCATGACAGTCTGGACTCGTCTCGGGAAGCTAGCCGCGGCGCGCCAGCTGCAGAATGTTGTGGGGCCGCCGAGACAGGACCACGGTGGCCTCGAGCAGCCTGGAGAACGAAGTGACGGCCGCGATGGTGGCCGGCCGGCAACGGCACCAGCAGCAGCAACGGCGGCAGTAGCAACGGCGGCAGTGGCACCAGAAGCGCCGGCGGCGGCCGCATCTGAGCAGGCAGCAGTGGCGGCGACAGGGTTGGCATGCGGACAACAGAAGCGACCGAAGCGGAGCGGTGGAGAAAGCGGTAGCGGTGGTGGTGGGACGTGCGTCGGTAACAGAAGCGACGGCCGAAACCCATCGGTAACGGAAGCGGTAACAGCGACTGGAGCGGTAACTGGAGCGGTAACGGCGGATGAATCGGTAACGGGATCGGTAACGGAAGCTGGAGCGGTAACGGAAACGGTAACGGCGGCTGAAGCGGCCACACAATCGGTAACGGGATCGGTAGTGGCAGCTAAAGCGGTAACGGAAGCGGGTAGGGGAGCGTCTGGATCAAAGAAGAGGCCTCTGTCGGCGCTGGGGGCTGGGCGGGATGAAGGCAGGGCGGCGTCTTTGGGCCAGGGGGGCGGGGGGCTGGGTGTGGGAAGCTGTAGTGCAGGCGGCGGCGTTGTCCCTTCGGCGGGAGCGAGGGTTGATGGGCAGAGGGGGAAAAGGAGGCTCGCTGAACGAGACTCGTTGCGGCAAGATGTGAGACGATGTGAAATGCGCTATAATTCGCATTGTCAGGTTGTTCTTTTACTCGTATATAGATAGTAGAGATATTGACTGGAATCACTTGTAGATCACATATATATATTGACTGGAGTTACTGGTATTATAGATCGTAGAGATAAGCTGATGGAATGCGAAAAATATGGTTGGCTTTGTCAGAGTGTAGAAAAGGTAGAGCTGATGGAATGCGAAAAATATGGTTGGCTTTGTCAGAGTGTAGAAAAGGTAGATGGAAGTTACTCGTACGAGCTATACTTTTCTTGATGGGGCGATGAACTGTGCAACACTTGGCTTTGTCAGCGTACACACGTCATCTCTCGATTATTTTGGTCGTGAAAACATGGCATGGCGCTTTCTCCTTCACGCTGTTGCTTTTACGCGTTTTCCATTCACTCTGCTACTTTCCGCCGCTTCCTTCGGTGGTGTTCTTGCTGCGGTTTTCATGTTCAGCTGATTATTTCACGCTGTTCCGTTCGTGCTTTCCCCCTTCACGCTGTTCCTTTCACGCTGTCCCTTTTACGCGCTATCCTTTCAACTCTGCGCCTTTCTGCCGTTGCGTTTGATGGTGTGCTTGTTGCATTTTTAATTTAAGCTGATCATTCGACGTCGTTGCGTTCGTGCTTTTTCCCCCTTCACGCTGTCCCTTTCACGCTTTCCCCCCTGCACGTTCATTTCACGCTTTCCCTTTCGCGGTTTTCCCTTTACGCTTTTCCGTTCACGGTGTTCCTTTCACGCGCTCCCTTTTATCCTTTTCCGTTCACGCTTTTCCGTTCACGCTGCCCCTTTCGCACTTTCTCCCCTTTCGCGCTGCTGCTCCTTTCCGCTTTTTTCTTGCTGCTCTTCCCGTCATTTTTTTCTCTTTTTTTTTCCTTGATGTTGTTACCTTCCTGTTTTCGTAGCCGGAGCCTCAACTGAACCCTGAGGAGGGCGAGGAGGACCCGCTGAATACGACGAGCGTCCTGTTTGAGGAGGTGGTACAGCGAACACGGTGGTGGAACTCCCGGGCTCTCGTCCCTCGATTCGTCGGAACTATGCTCGACTTGTTGCAGGAGGTGCGATGGAATATGTTGTTGGTAGTGGTAGTGGTAGTGGTAGTGGTAGTGGTAGTAGTGGTGGTGGTGGTGAGGGTGGGAGGAGGAGAGGGGCAGGGTGTGTAGTAGTAAGGGTGGAGGTAGGGGTTATGGTGGTGGCGGTGGGTGTGGTGATGTTGGTGAATTTTGGTGACGTTTTTAATCCATGTAGTTGATTTTTTTGTTGTCGATTGTTTCCCACCCTCTCCCGCACACCCCGCCCCCTCCTCCACCCTCACCCACCCCCCACCACCCACCCCCACTCCCACCGCCACCCCCACCCCCCTCCGCCACCCCAACCCCCTCTGAATTGATGTCGTCTTACAGCTTCACACCCCGACCAGTAGCAGCAGCGGCGGCGTCGGCATTAGGGGTGTCGGAGGGCGGTCACCTGGTGGCGGTTGCGGGCCAAGAAGGGGAACACCCCTGGTGCAGATGCGCAAGCAGTCTGAGCACTTGTTTGCTTTCCTGCTGGAGATGAGCCGCATGGGCCCAGCGGAGAAACGGTTGCTCGTTCGCGCAGGAACGATCCCTAGGTGAGGGGGTAACCCAAACCCACGAACCCGACCCCGCTGATTGGGTAGGGGAGTGTGGCGGGGGTAGGAGGGAGTGCCGGGGTGGGTTGGCAGTAGGCCCGCTGATTGGGTGGGGCCGCTGATTGGGTGCGGCCGCGGATTGGGTGCGGCCGCGGATTGGGTGCGGCCGCTGATTGGGTGGGGGGGTAAAAGGGAGTGTCGGGGTGGGTTGCTAAGTAGGTGACTTGAGTGTATTAGTGGGTGGGTGTTGTGCATTGCGTGTGTTGCGTTTTTGGTTATGTGTTTCGTGCGTGGAGGGTGTGTTCTATTGCTTGCCGCGTGCTTTGTTGGAAGACCACCCAGCGTGACGCGGCGAAACATAAGGTGTCGTGGCGGGCCGTGACGTGTTGTCGTGACAGGTTGTGGCGTGTTGTGATGTTTCGTGACGTGTAGTGAAATTCCGTGTCTGAGGATGTTTCTTGACAAGTCGTGACTGATGTGTCGTGACATGCCGTGACATGCCGTGACTTGTCGTGACCTGTCGTGGCCTGCGGCGACATGTCGTTACGTGTCGCGGCCTGTCGCGGCGTGTCACCACGTGTCGTGACTGGTGGCGTGTGGCGATATGTTGGGGGTTGGGACTGGGAATAGGGGTGGAGATGGGGTTAGGAGTGGGATGGGGTGGAGGGAGGGTTGTGGAGAGGAAGTCGGGGTGGGTTGGAGTTGGGGGTGAAGGTACTCGTAGTGGGGTGGGTAGGGGAGGTGAGGCGTTGTGTCATGTCGTGCGACTGAGGATGTGCCACGAGTGGTGATGTGTCGTGACTGGTGACGTGTCGTGATATGCCGTGACGTGGAGTGGTGTGTAGGGACGTGCCGTGCGACATGTTCTGGCGTATCGTGAATGGTGATGGGCCGTGAGGAATAATCGCAGTACTACATGCATACTAGTGTACTGCTGCTACTAATGTACTGCTACTACTAGCGTACTGCTACTAGTATTGCACTGCTACTACTAAAATTACTGCTACTATTAGTGTGCTGCTACTAGTATTGTACTGCTACTGCTATTGTATTGCTACTACTAGCGTACTGCTAGGGTACTACAAGTGTACTGCTACTGTCGTGTTATGCTGTGACATGTCGTTACCAATAACCACAGGGTACTGCACTCCGTGTTGGGCAATGCCTGCATGCTCGTGCGGGAGGAGTTCCTGGAGAGATGTGGCGGCGCGAGCCGCTGCACGCGCGGGGACGACGACGTCGATTTGTACGGAAAGGATCCAGCTTCGGACGAGTGGATTTCGGGCACCGCCTCCTTTGCCCCCTGCCTTCGGCTGCTGGTGGAATTGGCGTGTTCCTGCGCGGTGGTCGGGGATACCTCGCCCCCGTTTTTCTTCGTCGGCTTGGAGGAGTCAACCCACGGTGGGTTTTCGATATGCTCGTACCATCTTGGGAGCAAGGTGTAGCAACCTTAAAGAGCGATGATTGCGGCAGTATCATATCAACCTTCAACACGAACCAGTAACCACAGTACAAGTGTTTTGGCAATATAGCACTGCACTGGCCTGCTGTGTCGTGTGATTTAACCTTCATTAGGAAGAGCCAGCAAAAAAAGTTTATGTACGTAGCGCTACCCAATGGCCTGCTAAGCCACGTGACTTAGAAGGCGTGTAGATAGTGCTGTAAAACCAACAAGGTACATATTATCATGCTTTAGCGCGTGTCGTACATGCCCGTCTGTTGCACTTCGAAAGCATCCCCTATCCCCTACCCCACCAGCACGCGCTGCTTCATGTGGCGGATGGTTGACGCTGAAACCGTCTCTTGTTTTTCGTCTCATTTCCCGTAAGGGTTACATCCCAGGGTTGTTCGCGGGTCGGGTCAAACCTCGCGGACCAGGTCGAGTCGGGTCGAGTAAGCCTGACTCGACCTGACCCGTCCGTGTGATTTTGAAAACCTTCCGACCCGAACCAACCCCCTTCCCGACCCGGCCTGAACCGACCCGAACCGACCCGACTTGACCCGACCCAGGAGATTAAAAAATGGTCGGGCCATGACCCGTAAAGAGCCTAGTAACCCCTTTACAGCTGGACCCACTTTTTCGGGACAAGCTAATTGGAAGTAGAGTTGGGATTGTTCGCAGTGGTGAAAGTTAATGTGTGTAATGTGTTTGGGTATATCGCTGTGGGTTTCAACAGTTTTATGTGTGTTGAATATGTCTGGGTATGGTGACGTGGGTTTCAATAGTGTTTTTGTGCTGGGTCACTTTTGTCACTTTTGCCAGTTGTCAGTGACTGACAATTTTGTCACTTTTGTCGTATTGCCATTGCTCTGTCTCTTTTGTCATTTGTTTTACTTGTTTCACGTATTTCAGTTTTGTCACCTTGTCACTTCTTCACTCGTCAGTTACATCAGTCAGTTTTGCCGATTTCGTCACTATCAACTTTGTCAGTTTAGTTACTTGACCCCTTCTTGTCACATTTGTTACTTCGTCACTCACTTTGTCTTTTTTTCTCACTTTTCTCCTTTGTTGTTTTCACGTATCACCTGTGTTATTTGGTAGGATTGCCGACAACGGAAGGCGGAGCGCCTAGCCTGGGCGCCTGCCGCGCAGTGGCATCCGTGGCGACCGAAGAGTACGAGTCGTGCTTGCCCCCAACCATGGATAAGGGGGCCAGAGAAATTTACGTGAGTTTCTAGTGTACGTTTGTCTCGATTTTGTTGCTGCGTACTGCACTTGGATCCTGCTGCTGCTGCTGTTGCTGCTGCTACTGTTGCTTCTTCTGCTACTGTACTGCAACTGCTATAAGTAGGAGTCGTCGTAGCAGTAGCAGTAGTCGCAGTAGCAGTTTTTACTGCTACGATTATCAGAAAGAAAGGAAAGAATGACACCCAGCAATTCCTGCATGAAAAGCGCTAACCCTCAACGCTGTCTGTCCCTTTTTTCTGATGTTCGTCAAAATAAACTTAACCTTTGTTTATAATTTAAAAAAAAACGTCACCTGTGAGTTGTTGGTAGAGAACGTCGTTGAAAACTCACTTTTTGCAAGCTGCATGTAACAATACTTGACATCTCGGACATATCATGATATATCTATCTACAGATAAATCGTCTAGTTCCTCACCTTCCGTTTTGAGCAGTTGAGCAGGATCTGTTTCGTACAGATCCAACCCAGGAATCATGTGCTAGATTATGCAGATTTTACGGGACCCACCCGGCAACATGAGCTAGATCATACAGATCATCGTACAGATCATACAGATCAGGAATCCATCTGCCGTAAAATATCTAGATCATGAAATGGAAATCGATGGTCTGTACGAGGTGTGCAGATACTTCGATCGCGCGTGCTATGTACGGAGTGTATGACCTCGGTGGTTTGTTTTCGTCCCTTCCTGCTCCTCCTCAGGACGAGGAAGTGATCGTCCTGCCGCACGAGGGGGAGGTGAGGATGCTCACGGACCCGCTGGTGCTGGAGGTGATGCTAGCGGGCAGGGTCAAGGCGGCGACGCTGCCGCTAGTGCGTCTGCACTCGGAACAGCTGCAGTGCGTGCTCCGTCTCTCCAGAGTAAGTCGCCCCCCCCCGGCCCGAAGATGTGGGTTGACGTTCTATATACTGCTGTAGTTTTGACCCGTCAAGGCCTGTTAAACCACTTGGGACGCCGAGATAGCGACTGAACCAATGGTAACTTTGGTGTTATGGACCCGTCTACGGGCGGCGTTAGCCCCCAGAATTACCGGTAGGATCGGTGATGTGACCGTGCCGTATTTACGACTCCTTTCATTGCAACCATGGTAACCCGGACAGCAACCACTGTATCATGTCATCACCCAATGACGCAGTGGCCGTTACTACTACTGCTGTACCCGTCACGTTTTGAGGTCAATTTTGGTCTGTTGGAAGTGTCCCAAGAGGAGTAATTGACCCTTTTTACTAGTGCACTGCTGTACGTTAACCTGAAGATGAGTCTACAGCAATTCCAAGTGTTTTGTCCCCACAACGAGACTGCAGTCCTAACGAGGGTTGATAGTACTTGATATCTTATTTTTAGTATGGTCGTGACGGTCTAGGTTTGACCCGTCAAGGTCTCTTGAGGCTCAATGTGCTGGTTTTTGTGCGGGGATTTTCTTGACGGATGTCCTTGACGGATGTCATTGACGGATGTCCTTGACGGATGTCCTTGACGGATGTCATTGACGGCTGTCCTTGACGACTGTCCTTGACGGCTGTCCTTGACGGCTGTCTTCGACGGCTGTCTGTCAAGGGGGCAAGAGTGCCGTCAGCTGATGTATTTGCTCACGGGTAGTACTCGTGCTGCTGAAGAGGGGGGGGGGTGTACTCATGTTGTGCACGGCCGTAGTCATATGACCATAGACCCTCGCATCCCTACAATGCCGGGACGGAGCGCGTTGGGTTTTCACCAACCAGGCAGACATTGCTTGCACCAAGCGCGAAACGCCGTGAGGTATTGGGCGAGTCGCATGGAGGGTGAGCTGCATCCTGCTAAGAACCGCCTCTGAGGCGGACTTGCATATGGACGACAGCTTCAATGAGTTAATTTAATTTCTGGTGTGGCCACTTCCGGAGACAGCAATGGGTTTTACTATGTAACTGCCTCGCGGACGCCTTACCATATTAACACTACGTGAAACGACCATTCCCCTTGTGCAGAACAAAGGTTCTCCACTCCGCACAAATGAACTACTCGACCGCCAGCTTTGGTGACCGCCAAAAAAAAATAACAAAAAAAAACGGCACCCTGGTTGTCTAGCTCACGCAGCGAGTGGCGTGTTTTACAGCGTCGTTGCCAACCGACGCCAACCCAACCTATAAATATAATATACTTATAGGGGGGGGGTCGAAATGTAACGGTTGAAATTAAGCGTAACGGTTGTAATGACACTTAACGGTTGAACCAAAACTTGACGGTTGAAACGAAAATTGGCGGTTGAAGCGGAAGATAGTCGGAATTAAACGTAATGGTTGAAATGTAATGTATGCAGTGGTTGGAATGAAGCGTAACCGTTGAATTGAAACATAGCGGTTGAGAAAACCCGTGAAGGTTGCAATGTAACGTATCAGTTGAAACGAAAACCGATGTATCACACTCAGCTTGCAAGTATCGGGGCTCTTCACGGGCCATGACCCGACCCGCGGGTCGGGTCGGGTCGAGTCGGTTCGGGTCAGTATTTTTTCAAAAAATATCACGGGTCTGGCCAGGTCACACCGATCCGACCCAACCCGACCCGACCCGCGAGGCTTGGCCTGACCCGTGAACAGCCCTGGAAAATATGAAAATATGAGGATTAAAGATTGAACATAATTACCAAACTCACTGCTTCTGACGTTTTTTATCCATATTGTATTTTAGCAAAAAAAAAACGGCTGGATTAAACGTAACTGTTTTGCACAAACCTGTTAATTTTCCTCGGGTCTTGGCTCGCGTTGCAACGTCGTATCGTCGTCGCTCAGCATCTGTGCTGGAACAGCCCAAGAGCGACGGAGGTGGTGCTGAACGAATGCTCTCGGGGGCTTCACGAGGGCCAGATGCACACCTTCCACATGCACCTCAGGGTGCTGCTGGGGCTCGTCGGCGTGGAAGACCAGTGAGCAAAACAGTTGCTCTTGTATTAGTGGGGTTGGTGTTGGAGTTGGCGTTGAGGTTGGCGTTGGGTTTGGGGCTGGCGTTGGTGTTGGAGTTCGCGTTGAGGTTGGAGTTGGTGTTGGAGTTGGTGGTGGGGTTGGCGTTGGTGGGCGCTTGACGAAGACCAGGTGCACACCTGCCACGTGCTCCTCGGGGTGCGGCTACGTATTAATAGGGCTCGTCGGTGGGGAAGCTCGGTAAGCCAAACGGTGGCGCTTGTTTTGTGTTGGCGTTGGTATCGTTTTGTTTTGTCGGTGATGGGATTGGGGTTGGAGTTGGTGGTGGGGTTGGTATTGGTGTTGGTGATGATGGGGTTGGAGCTTGGGTCGGATGTTGGGGTTGGTGGTGGTGGTGGTGGGGTTGGCGGTGGGGTTGGTCTTGGGGGTTTTTGCGTTGTTGTTGGTGTTGTTGTTGATGTTGGAGTTGGTGTTGGCGTTGGTCATGTTAGCCTTAGCGTTAGCCTTATTCCTCAAGCGTTAGCATTGGTGTTGGCGTTCGCACTAGCATTGGCGCTAGCATTGATATTAGCAAAGCGTTGGCGTTTGTGCTAATATAGCGTTGGTGATGGTGTTGTTGTTGGCGTCGGGGAGTTTGATCAGGCAGCAAGCACAACCTGTGCGTTTTCACTGTAAACCCTTCTGCCTCTGTCCTGTACATAACAAACCCAACTCCAACTCTAATTCCAAGTGATTTTATCCCCTAAAAGGGAGGGCAGTCCTATACGGGTTAATACCACTCTAGGGAACCGAAAATAGTGCCCAAAAGGAGAAGGCGGATTGTGTGTTTGAATATGAACCATCCTGTTTTTGTCATCCTTGTCACGTTCCCTGGGCCGCGTCTGATTTTGTCGCAGGCACCAACCTCGACGAGTGCTGCAGGTTGTCGACCACTTGATCAGGGCGGCGGAAATGAACTTGGAGTTCAACAGAGAGGTAAGGCGTGTGGCGTTCTTCCGGTTTGGTTCTTGTTTTTTTTTTAGTTTTTTTGTTTTGCGGGACGGTTCGGCGAGCTAAAACCACGCGACGGATTAACCAAAACGGACAACGAGCGCAATAATAAAAACATGGAATGACGAAGCGAACGGAATACATCTAGTTTTTTTTTTAATCGTGTAATAGTGCGTATCATACGATGTCAAGGTTTTTTCATTAACGATACCGACCTCTACCATAACATACCAGTTTATCACATGTTTTTTTTTTCTCTATCATATTACATGACATTGTATAATATTTTATCATAAGATCATATCGTATCATGTCATATCGTATCGTGATCCTATCATATCATGATGCCGCCCTCTACCATATCGTGTAACAATCAGTTTTTTTTTCCGATATCGTACCGTATCATCATTAAATATCATACTGAGGTATAATATATCCTGTAGATCCATCACGCCCTTTCCGTTCATGACGTGTACCGGCCCCTACCCCCCCCCCCCCCCCCCCCCCCCCCCCCCCCCTCCCGCCCCCCAGTGTCTGGAAATATTACGCGTTTTGGCGAGGGGCCTGCTGGGCGCAACGCCTGAAATCGTCCCTCCCAGCTGCCTTCCCGGCTTGAGGGTGGCGCAGCTGGGGCAGACGGAGTCGTTGGTGACCAACTTCGTGCTCAACACGAAGCTGTCCGCGGATGTGAGTGTCGCGGTGGAAACCCTCATTTTTTTTTTTAGGGGGTAGGGGTGTAGGGGATGGGAGGTGGGATGTGATGAGGTAGGGAGGGGTGGGGGGTGGGATGTGAGGGGGCAGGACGGGGTGGGGGTTGGGGGTGGGGCGATGGTGGTGGTGGCAGAGGGGAGGCGTTGGTAACCAAGTTTGTGCTCAGTCCGAAGCTTTCCCCGGATTTGACCGCAGTTGTAGTTTGAGGTGTGGGGTAGGGGATTGGGGTGGGGATAGGATATGAGGGGTTAGGGGGCAGGTGGGGGTTGGCGAGGGAAGGGGCGGGTGGGGTTGGCCGAGGAGGTGGTGGCGATGTCGGTGATGTTGATGGTGGTCCGCCGATCCGGCAGGTCGGGACACAACGATTTTCAGCGAAGCACACAAAAAACCTTAGGGGCAGTGCCGGTATCATATCGGCGGTGTAAGCGATGGGAGTTGGGACTGGCGTGACTACCGGCCCACCTCTCTTCAATGCCGACCAAAACCTTGGAACCCTCGATTCTCCGGGCTCAACGATTCACCAGGAAGCTCGTCAATTTCGCTGGTAGTAGTGGGAGTTGGGGCTGGCGTGTGTGGGCCCAGAAATAACAAAAAAAGGAGCGAAGAATGCATACATACCTGGTAGGTTTTAGGTCATACATACCTCCCACCCCACGGCTTGTCTTTCATTCTGACCCAGGGGGAGTTTTCTGTTTGCTATTTTTTGTTTTTGTTTTGTTTTTTCACTTTTTGGTCGTGTTGCCCTGAATCGACCCGTGTTGTTTGTCCTCCTCCTCCTCCTCCTCATATTAGATTCGGCAAATGGCGGCGTTGTGTCTACAGCTGATCATCCCGGAGGTCTGGGTTTTGAACGGCTCTTTTGCGCCGCGCTGCTTCCCGCTGCACAACCTCAAGTTGAACTTTGCCTCTGCTCCTCCCGCTACCAACACCAACACCAACGCCACCAACAACAGCGCCAACACCAACGCTACCACAGAAAGCGTTGACCATGACATGCTTCGGAAACAGGCGGAGGTGTGTTGGTGTACTTGTTTCGTTTCGTGTGGTTAGCTGTGTGCTTATGGGAGAGGTAGTAAGGGGAGGGGGGGAGTGGAAATGAGGGGCAAAGGGCGGTGTGCTCATGTCATGCATGGCCGTAAATCGTATAATCATAGACCCTCGCATCCCTACAATGCCGGGACGGAGCACGTCGGGCTTTCATCGACCCGGTAGACATTGCTTGCACCAAGCGCGAAGCGCCGTGGGATGTTCGGCGAGTCGCATCAACAGTGAGCTGCATCCTACTAACGAGCCTCTTGTGAGGCGGACTGGCGTATGGGCGACGTCGTCGATTAAAGTTATTTGTTTTCAAGCGGGGAGGGGGGGGATCAATGGCGTGTCTTTAAAAATTCAGGGAGTGATTGTAGTGTTTGCCGCAATGTAATCAGCCGTGTCTTCGTCTGTCTTGTTCTTCGTTTTTTTTTTGTGGCTTGCTATTCCAAGGATGCGGCGGAGACGCAGGCTGTAGCGGCGGCATTCGCGGACACAGAAGATGCGATGAGGGTGGACGGAGATAGCAGCGCCGGGAGCAGCGACGAGGCGAGCTGCCAACTAATACGGGGGAACACAGTAATCAGGGTCAAATATATGATCGGTAAAAATAGAGGAACGTACATATTTTTGGTGTCCATCTTAGGTTTTTAATACTATCGCCCCCCCCCCCCCGTAGTATTCACGCCATTGCTCATAGTGCCCGGTCGATTACGTTTTGGTTGCTTCCCGCCATGATTGTTTGCTACGGCGTAAAGGAGTTGTACGACACTACTCGTACTGCTCCTCGCTCACACTACTGTAGAACACCGAACGACGAAAAAGGAAAACAGTCTCGTAGTCTCGCCGCATATTGCTTTTATCTGATATGTAGCCAAAATAAGGTACTCAATATAGTCGTGTGCGTAGTGACTGCGCATTAACTACATAAATTCGGGATAGATTGGTTAGGAAGATCACAGTTTTTGTTTTGACCGTTTGGATCTGGGCCCTGAGCTTGGACTGGGTAATAACGACCTTTTTTTTTCTTTTTTTTCCTGCTTGAATTTCCCTGGAATTTTCTCGGCGGGGGGAAACAAATGCAGGTCCAGATCGTTGGTGTGGTTCCAGGAGTTCCCCCGAAAGTTGGCAGGGTTGGCGACGTTACCCCCATCGAGGCTGGGTCGGGGCTTGAGTGCGTCGCGAGACCGCAGCAGTCGGGACCCCACCAGCAACGGCAGCAGCAGCGGCAGCAACAGCAGCAACAGCAGCAGCAGCAGCAGCAGCAGCAGCAGCAGGCCGACGCAGAGAGCAGTGGCATTCGTGGCAAAAGTAGGTCATAGAGAGGATTGTGATTGTTGTGTTGTTGTTTTCCGCCGCTTGTACTTATGCCCTCTCCAGCGCTCACTTCGTTGTGATTGTGTTGTTCCTGATTTCCGTCACTTGTATATATATGAACCCGAGCTCAGCTCGCAGGGTCTTGCTTTTTCTACTCAATGACCTTCTGGACAAGCCGTGGTCACCGGTTACTACTGCTGTCTATTCTATCACCCCCCCCCCCCGCTGCATGTTGCTGCGTCTCGAAAGCGATGCGTGGTCAGTGCTCAAATGGCGTTTGCACGCAACAAATGAGTACACCCCCTCCCCGCTGCACATGTTTAATCGGTGTAATATATGGAGGAAGCGTATTGAGCGCCCAAATGTTGGAGGTGTCCATTAGGAGTAGGAACGGTGGTCCGTCTTCAAAGGGATGTGTGCTCAATGGTTAAAGGGCTACGCCCCCCCTCTTGTACGCAGAGGTTCAGCATTCCCATTCCCACTCTCCTCGGCTTTTGGGGAAATGTGGTAAAATTGCTTATTGCCTTGCGTTGCGGCCTGCACGCTCTTGGCAGGAGGTCCCGCTCTTGGCAGAAACCAGAAATGCATGCGACGGCTTTACGTCAACATAATACTGCACCACTTATTAACGTGTCGTATTAGGTAGCGATCATTCCGCACATCTGTTCAACCAATCAATAGCCAAGCAGTCGATCAAATCAGTTGGCCGGTCGTAGCCATACCCATCAAATGAACGCAGCTATCAATCAATCGAATCAACCTAGCAAACGAGACACCGATCAATCAAGCGATGAAGCCAGACCAACGGACCGAAGCGATCGAGCATACCAATCACATCAACCAGTCAATCGAGCAAACCAATCTAATGTACCAACCAAATCTATGGAGCATACCAATAAACTTAACCAGTCAATCGAGCGTCTCGATCAAATGGACCAACCAATTTCATCAACGGACCAATCAAATCAATCAATCCAACTATTCAACCAACCAAATCAATCGCCGAATCGATCGATCGGACTAGCAATTAATCAATCGACGAATCAACCAACCAATCAATCAATCAATCAATCAACCAACGAATCAATCAATCACTCAATCAATCAACCAATCAATCAACGAACCGATCACCCAAAAAATCATCAATCAACCAAGCAACCGACACCCAATCGATTTTCGAAAGCAGGGGTGGCTGAGCCGGAGAAAGAGGAAACCCAGATCGAAGGCCTGTCCAAGGCTTCCATCGAGCGTGCCGAGTGGATGCTGCACCAGCTCATGCTTGAAGTCCCAAGAGTTGTGGAGGTCATTGAGGTCGCAACCGCGGCCGCAGGAGAGGTGACAAGGCCTCCGCGAAAACATCTCTAGCAAATCCCTATATCTGGTAGTTGAAACGCCTATACCAGGTACCAGGTATACCATAACTTAGTTAAACCTTCTGTGTAAAACGTCCTATTTTCGTCAAAACCTCTTATAAAACGCCTGTTTTTCTGATAGAAACCCCTTTATATTTGGTAATTGTGCAGGTGAACGAAAGGACGGCCCAGCCGCACTTCACCGAGCTGTTGCAGGTGATGACGAACTGTCTCACGGGAAGCGACCTGGAAAAAGAAGACCTCGCCAGGAACCTTCCGATTTTTTTCGACAGCTTGTTTAAGCTCGACAGGTGCCTTTTTTCTATTTTATAAAATGATGAGACTACTACTGGCAGTATGAATACGTCAGCTATGAGTTCGACCGATTGAGAGGTTTATACTAAACTTTGCGAGTGTAAAACAAAAAAAACTCGCGATGAGCCTTTACCGGTTGCTTTCGTCACGTTGTCAGTTTGTTCAAGCTCGGCATATGCCTTTATATTGCTATTACCTGACACAATTTAACCAGTCTGTGTCGCACCTTGAACCTGTATCGGTAAGCCTGGTTCGCTGCGTGCCTCGATCGCGAGTCAAAAACTACACAACTGATCCCAGGTGCTCCATAGACTATACAGCTACATTAACCCGTGTTGATCTGGTTGGTCAACTTCTCCCGTATGATACATACAGAACACGTATTTTGTCGTACCTCGATGATAGTACGCATATGAGTACGTCAGAATACGTCAGCTATGAGTTCTCGATGGATTGAGTGGTTTATACCCAACTTTGCAAGCTTAGAGAGGTATACGTCGACCGCGTGTTCTGTTCCATTGAAATATTTTTTTACGTTCAATAAAAAACTTTTGCAAGCGCCGTACCTGCAAGATCGAGAACTTGGACAGAAGTCATATTAACAAGCTGCTTGTATTTTGTTTTGGTTAAAAAAAAATGTTAAAAGTGTTATTTTGTGTGTTCTCTTCGCAGTATGTTCTTCTTACCCATTATAGTACATCGGTACACCCAGCGTCCGTCCTGATTATTCATATTGCATCTATGATACCTTTTTTGTGGACATCGCAAATGCATACACGGTACGACGGTTACACGTGCAGCCGAGGACACGATCGAATTATAAGCTACCCACAGCAGTCGTGCCGTCTGCTCTATTCGCGCAGCAATGCACGTGCAGCCATGGGCCGTTGCCGAAGTGGGCATTTAGTCTGCGTCGGTTCTGTGTGTTCTTCGCACAAAGCCGTTTTTCTACCCATCGGCATCCAACACACCCAGTGTCTGTGTTGATTCCTCGTCCCAGCGAGAAACAAGCCCTTTGGTCACAGACTAGGAGACAGAGATAATACATGGCAAATGCAGTAAGGATAGTAGATAGAGGGATACCAACGTACTGGGTCCGAAAATCACAACACTAGGGAACCTTGACCATCCGTCGGCCATACCGTACGGAAAATCATATTTGCCCCTTGTCGACGCCAAATTTGTTCATCTTGTATTTTGTTGGTACGAGGGGGCCATGCGTATCTCGTCTTGCCCCTTGTCGACGCCAAATTTGTTCATGTTGTATTTTGTTGGTGCGAAGGGGCCATGCGTATTTCGTCGTTCACAGTGTGAAAGACACAATTGCCCCTTCCTTGAGACGCCGAAATCATTCATGCTGTTTTTTTTCGCGTCTTTTTGTGCTGGCCGTCCGGTGGTGATGGGGGTGACAGTGGTATTGATGGTGTTGCCGTTTCGCCCATGAATAGCATGTCTCTATTTCGTTCACGTCCTTTTTTCTTTACGTCTTTGCCGACCGTTCGGTGGGGGGGGGGGGGTGGTGGCCGTGGCGACGGTGCAGAGTACGGCGGGAAGACGATGAAACCAAGGGGATGATGCTCAAGTTCCTCGCAAAGGTCATGGAAAAACACCCGGAACTCTGCCGCTTCCTGGAGCAGGTACGATACAGTGCAGTACGCGAAACCACCTGCTCTTGTTTCAAGTGAGAAGTCCCTCCAAAAAAAGCAGGTGCATTTCTACAGAGGTCAATATGCTCTTATTTTAGGCCGGGCTCATATTGTTGTGACACAGGGTGTGCGCTTGTTCGTGTTGTGTTTGTTTGTCGCATTTATTTGTTTCGCCGTTCTTGCTCCTGACCCCTCCCGTTAATTGTCGTAACTCAGGTCCGGGGTCACATAGCAGGCTATTCTCCCCCCTCCCCACTACGATACGTGTCTTGCATTTTTATCGGCAGAAAGGTTCAGCCCTCTTCGCTCGTCGACTCGCCTGTCCGACACATAATTCAGTACCCCCATTACTAGAACGGGTTTGTGCTTTTCGTGCAAAGGTGGACGCAAAAACTCTTAACTCCGAATTCATGCATTGCTGTCGTGTACCGTGAATATAGAATACCAGGTACGAGTGATCTCTATGTATCTCGCGTTCCACGTGTGTTGGTGACCGTTCGCTTATATAAACCAAATGACCCAACGGTCCTTGTTTAAGACCGTTGGCCCATTGAATAGACGGGAAGCTCTGCGGACGATGAAACACCGCCACTCGAATGTGCTTTGAACTCGTACCTTGTTCCTCGTTTTCTACGAGCACATCAAAGGACCTTATTATTATATATTTCAACGGCTTCCTTACGGTTTTGTTGTCATCCACCCGTAGAGTCTTTTTGCGCCATGTCGTGGCCACGTGCTAGATTATGGCAATTCACCTAATGTGAGATACACTCAACAATAGGGAATGTGAGATAAAATCAGCGACAGCGACAGTGCGCCTCTGCTGAGGGCGCTATGTTTCTCTCGGTAGAGCTCACCACTTTTTCGGAGATGCACGTTCCTTCATTGGTCGACTAGTGATGTTTCGGGAAATTTCATTGGCCAAGACACAACACGTGTTTTTCACCCTGCTCTCGCCTGCCACCTTGACCCCTCACCGATCTGATCCGGCTTGAACCCGAGCTCTCCTAATTGACCCTGGGTACATAAGTTGCCGCCGGCAGGACCCACCAAGCACCCTGAGCCTACGCCGACGGTCAATATCGACGGTCGGTCACAGCCCGTCACAGCCAGGAAAACAATTGCCGTCGAATACGGGGCTAAACTACTCTCGTTTAGCTGAATGGACAATAGTGTACGTACATCATTCGAAATTGTTTACTATTGTCTAGCTCTCTCTCTCTTTGCTGTTTTTTTATGCTGTTCTTAAGTACTGCTGTTCTTGGTTCTGTCGCGGGTGCTGTTCTTGGTGCTGTTTTCGGTGCAGTTCCTATTAATAGTGTTATTCTCGGGACTGTTCTGGGTTCCGTTCTTGGTGTTGTTCTTGGTGTTCTTGGTGCTGTTGTTCAGTGCTGTTCTTGGTTTTGTTCTTTGGTACTGTGATGTGATCTTGGTTGGTCCTCTTTTTTTTTAAGTGCTTTGTGCGGTGCTTAAGTGCTGTTCTCCGTGCTGATCTTGTTGCTGTCCCTGCGGGCCAGGAGGAAATCGCGAGCTCGCTGATGGTGTTTTTCATCTTCTGGCAAGAAAAGAAAGTTAGCATTGACTACAACATCGCCTACTCCTCGGTCTACTACGAGATCCTGCTAAAGGGATGCACGCTCTACCCCTCGTTCCTCGCCCTCCTGAGGAGATCGAGCAACCTAGAGTGGTGAGAAGCACATACCGGTGGGAGAAAGTTATTTTTTAGCCTCTTGCGGGATTTGATATGTGTCGGGAGGCGGTTAGTCAAAAGGGGTCAAACCGCGGTCTCCTGATATGTATAGTAGCATACTTTTGAAAAAAATGAAAATGAAAAGACTTGGTGAAACTGAATTTTTGCGCAAAACTCATGTTTTGCAAGCTTGGTGTGATAATTTAATCGAGCGTGCTATATATTCGGACGGGGTGTGTATGTAGGTTTTGTGTGGCTTAAAATTCTGACAGTTCTCGTACGCAACGAATTCGGTACCTGTGATACAAGGTACATTTTATAAGTGTATGTCGTAGCTAATAGAACTACAGTAACTATGAAGTCGTTTGGACTGTTCGTTGTTACTTGCCCGGTGGCTACTTATTTTTGTTTTTGCTTTCAAAGAGATGTTTTGTGTAGTTCGTTTTTTGCCCGGTGGCTATACACGTACGAGTAGTGATATAGTTGGTTCGAGGAACAAACGCCTGCTGTGTTCTCCTGTTTCAGCTTACGACACTCCCGGGATTTCATGTCAACCACAACCACTCCCCGAAGGGGAGCCTTGTATGCCATAGTTACATCTTTATGTACTGAGGAGCCAGTGTGGACTATCAAGCAGCCGAAGCTGGGCCAAGTCGTGCAGACTACGATTCGACGTTTTTTTTAACGTCGTCGGTGGCTTATACTGGGTTGTACTGCTGTAGGTACCAATAAGGATATTTTATACCTTAATAGTTCATCCAAATGTTCCTTACACCTCGGTACAGAGTTTTATGTATGTAAACTACAGTAAAGCTCCTCGAATGTGCATCGACCAGAAGAGCACCAACCTTGCGTGCCACTGCTCTCGGCGATGGTTGAAATATAACCCCGCGTCTAGAATTTGATGTCAGCTTCAAACAGTGGTTATATTTCCGACTAGAGAAGTGATATTCGGAGATCTCTGGGCCCCCAAAAAGGTTATACTGTAATACGTTGAAAAAAAAAATTGTCGAATGCGTTAGAAGGTGTTCAAATTTCCTGAAGAGCGCCGCCACCTTGGTGTGTCCTTGGTGTGTCCTTTGTGTGTCCCCTGTGTGTCCCTTGTGTGCCCCTCGACAGGTGCCTGGAGTGGTTTCTTCTTCGGAATTGCGCCCCCACCATGCGGATGGCGACGACCCTGATGTCCATCGTTAAGCTCTGCCTGCAGCGGTTCCGATCGCGGTTCGCGGAAGACGCGCTCTCGTGGATTTTGGGTCCGGAGGCTAAGGACGTTTACCTCAAGGTTAGGGGGGGGTTGGATGGGGTGAACCGAATGGGATTGGATGAGATGGGGTGACGATGGGAATGGGAGGGGAGGGGAGGGGAGGGAGGGGAGGGGGGAGGGCGAGGGCGGAGGGGGGAAGGGGAGGCGGAGGGGAGGGGAGGGGAGGGAGGGGAGGGGAGGGGCAGGAGGGAGGGGAGGGGAGGGGAGGGGAGGGGAGGGGAGGGTGAGGGAGGGAGGTGGAGGCGGGGGGGGGGGGGGGGGGTAGAATGGATGGGGTGGAATGGGGCGGGGTGGGATGGGATGGAATGGGGTGTGATGGGATGGGAACGGGAAGGGATGGTAATATGTGCTATGGGATGTAGGGGAGGGGACTGGGGTAGAGAGGAAGGAGGGTACTGCCTACCAGGGCTGTGGTCACTCTTCCGATACCTGCAAACATGCAATTATCTCTTTTTTACCAACAAGCACAATATTATTTCGTAAACTCTATCGACTGACCTCTCATTTGATGTTTTACCGTTTCTGGTCCTGAAAGTGAGCTGTATTTGACGCGGCGTGCGTGTTCAGGTGGGGGAAGGACCGAACGGAAAGATGCCTGTGTACGCCCTGTGGATGCTAGAGGTCTGTCTTCGAGAGCCGACGCCGGGTGGGGAGGGAGGAGTGGTGGAGACGTTCGTGAGATGCGGCGGCCTCGACCAGGTGGGTGCGGAAAACGGGAAATGGGATACGGAAAAAATATTCCAAGTATTGTGGAAGGAATATGGAACGTGGAAAACGGGAAAGAGATAAAACTGGAAAGGGGATATGGAAAGCATAAACAGTCGATAGCGTTGATATCGAAAGGTCTCGAGTGATATCGAACGGTATACAACGTTATGAAACGGTAGCGAACGACCCCGAACGATTTCGAACGTCCTCGAGCGTTGTCGAACTGCTCAAACATTTTCGAACGTTATCGAATGTTGTTATTCCTCCGACGTTACGGAACACTCTCGGGGCGTTATCGGGTGTTTTCAAACGATGTTCAATCGATATCGAACTACAATCAAACGATGCCGAACGCTACCAAACGATATCAAGCGATATATCAAACAATAACAAACAATTCCAAAACGATGTCAAACGATGTCGAACGCTCTCAACATATAGTGAAGGATACCGAACAATATTGAACGATACTAAGCAATATCGAACGATATCAAGCGATATCAAACGCTCACAATTTTACCTTGTCGGGCGACGATCGGCGCAGGTAACCTTGATCCTGATGCACGTCATGAACGCGGAGAGGTCCCCTCGGCAGGCCTTCAGTCGCTCCCAGGCGGTAAGCCAAGAGCTAAACCGCAAGGTCGGAATCCTGTGCGAAAGCATTTTCTTGAATGTCTACGCGTGGCTCCATGAGGCTGCCCTCAACGACTCTCGGAAAGCAAACGCAGTGATGGCAGCAGCAACGGCACAAGCAGCAGCGGCACAAGCAGTGGCGACAGCAGCAGCAGCACAAGCAGCGGCGACAGCAGCAGCAGCAGCAGCAGCAGCAGCAGCAGCAGCAGCAGCGGCGGCGGCGGCGGCCGGGGGAGGAACGGAGGCGAGATTGGAGACAGTGGTGACAGGTTCGCCATCGGCGCCGAGAGAAGGAAAACGAGCTCGAGGCGGGGGAAGCAAGGCGAACGTTGGAGCAAAGGGCGACAGCGATGCCAACGGTAACAGTGGCACTAGCGCCGTTCACGCTCCCGCTAGCGCGCAGCCTGCGGCAGCACAAGCTGACGCAGTGCCAGCTGAGGTAGCGCAAGCTGGAGCAACGCGAGCTGGGGCACACCAGGCTGGGACAGCGCAACCCGGGGCAGGCGAAGCTGGAGAGCGACCTGCTTCCGCGGCGCCCCCCTCGCAGGGTAACGGGGGTTCGTGGGAGGGGGTGACGCGGCGGTCGGTACCGGCGGCAGCGGTGGAGGGGGGAGTGAGACTGCCGCGCTTGCACCGCGTCGGTGCTGCGGTGGTGCAAGGCGGGCCTGTGGCGATGGGGGGTGTGCCGAGCGGTGCGTGGGGAGAGGGGGGTTTCAGCGGATGAGGTGGGTGCGGGGGAGGGGGGGGGGGGGGGGGGGGGGGGGGGGGGGGGGTGGGGGGGGGGGGGGGGGGGGGGGGGGGGGGGTGAAGAGGAGGGCTGAGGTTTTGGTCGGGGATGCTGTTGGAGCCCTGTTGTCGGGCATGATGAATATTGAATATTGTGGGGGGCCGTAGTAAATAGGACCACATATTGTTGGTAAAAACTGGGAAATATACAGGTTTTTTGTGTTTTCGGTAGGTCCTGTTTACTATTTACTAGTGTTTACTTTGCTCCCCCGTAATAGTAATGTCGCGTTGGATATCGTATCGAAATTTTGGGTATATCGAAAGATCGAACGTGTTTTGGCCTCCATCCCTCTGGCATCCCGGTGTTGCTGTTTTTTTTTGCTATTGACAGATATCGAAATCGTGTCGATTCGTTTTTTTGTCTATCGGTATCATATCAAACTCGATTCTCGTTCGATATCCAACACTACCAGGTACGGTAGTTGACAAGCCCCGTTGTCGGGGCTGGTTGTTGCGGAGTTGTTGGTAGGCCCCGCTGTCCGGGTGGAATTTTCGTGGGGAAAGTTTGGCACACCTAGGACAGATCATCTACATATAGATCATCTACGGATAGATCATCTACGGATAGATCATCTACAGATAGATCATCTACATATAGATCATCTACAGATAGATCATCTACAGCTAGATCATCTACATATAGATAATCTAGTTATTCTCTACATATAGATCATCTACATATAGATCATCTACGGATAGGATCATCTACAGATAGATCATCTACAGATAGATCATCTACATATAGATCATCTACAGATAGATCATCTACAGCTAGATCATCTACATATAGATAATCTAGTTATTCTCTACATATAGATCATCTACATATAGATCATCTACGGATAGATCATCTACAGATAGATCATCTACAGATAGATCATCTACATATAGATCATCTACAGATAGATCATCTACAGCTAGATCATCTACATATAGATAATCTAGTTATTCTCTACATATAGATCATCTACATATAGATCATCTACGGATAGATCATCTACAGATAGATCATCTACAGATAGATCATCTACATATAGATCATCTACAGATAGATCATCTACAGCTAGATCATCTACATATAGATAATCTAGTTATTCTCTACATATAGATCATCTACATATAGATCATCTACGGATAGATCATCTACAGATAGATCATCTACAGATAGATCATCTACATATAGATCATCTACAGATAGATCATCTACAGCTAGATCATCTACATATAGATAATCTAGTTATTCTCTACATATAGATCATCTACATATAGATCATCTACGGATAGATCATCTACAGATAGATCATCTACAGATAGATCATCTACATATAGATCATCTACAGATAGATCATCTACAGCTAGATCATCTACATATAGATAATCTAGTTATTCTCTACATATAGATCATCTACATATAGATCATCTACGGATAGATCATCTACAGATAGATCATCTACAGATAGATCATCTACATATAGATCATCTACAGATAGATCATCTACAGCTAGATCATCTACATATAGATAATGTACAGATAGACTCCGACCGTTGTGAGAGATTGTGCAGGATCTGCATAGTTGCATATCCAACCAAGGAAACATGTGCTAGATCGTGCAGATTATACGGGTCCCACCCGGCAACATGAGCTAGATCATACAGATCATACAGATCATACAAGACCGGGAACAAATCTGCCTTGAAAAATCTAAATTGTGGAGTGGGAATGATCTGAATGATCTATATCATCTTTCCGACGAGCGGACATGTTGGTAGGTTGAGTGTTGCGTAGTGAAGGCCGCGGCTTGAGTACCGTCTTGGTAGAGGGTATCGTTGCGGTTCGTTTCGTTCGTGGCTGTTCTCGGCATCGCTGATTCTGTGGCAAGAATACTACAAATACGCGATCGATACACGACACAGTTGGGTGTGGGGGTGTTTTGGGTATTGCTTTTCGCAGTCGGCGGAGGATAAAAAGGAGACGGTAAAGCTTTTGATACACCAAACTGACAAACAAAAATGGTTGGAAATGGAGTTGCGGCGGGCCAGTATCTGTTGATGATAGGTGTTACGCCGAACCACGTTCGTTTGAAACCAAGCGCCGCCCACAGCAGCAGCAGCAGCAGTAGCAGTCGCGGGAGGAACTCACTTGCGTATGCTCTCTCGATCCCCCCTTTTTTTTGTCAACCGCAGCAGCGACAGCAGCAGCAGCAGCAGCAGCAGCCACAACACTCCCCTCACTTCCCTCAACAGCAGCAGCAGCAGCAGCAGCAGCAGCAACAACTGCAGCAACACCAACAGCAGCAGCAGCAGCAGCAGGAAAGGTCGTACCGTGAGAGGATGGACTTGCTGGCTTCGAGGTGGACGCACGGCGGAACGGCGTGCGCGTGGCTGCTGATCCGCTTGCTTCAGTTGGAGCAGACGGCACCGCTTGCTCTTGCGGTAACCAAGCTAGGGGAGGCGGAGGACCTGGGCCGACGATCAAAGTGAGCCATACGACTGCACAGGGAGGGAGGGGGGGGAAGGGGGGGGGGGGGGACTGGAAGGGGGGGGTTTTTTGGGGGTGGGGGGGGGGAAAAAAAAAAAAAAAAAAAAGTGGTACCCTCGAACTCTTTTAAGAGTTGATTTACGGAGTTCAAACCCCACGTGGGTCGGACTTTTGAGTTCATTTTTTCAAAACAAAATAAAAAACGGAATCAACTGCTGAGAGCGCCTATTAATAGTAGCGTGGGTAGGCACAATTCGATGATAGTCAAAGAGGGAAGAAAGGGCTGAAGTCTTCTCGCGATAAAAATGAAAGGCACGAACCGTAGTGGGGGAGGAGGGAGAGGAGCCTACTTTGTGACCCCAGATCTGAGTTACGACTAGGAAGGAGGGAGAAAGGAAGGGCGAAGATAATAAATGGGATGTAAAAAAAAATAAGTTTCTTCTTGTTCGTGTGTGTTTTGTGTGTGTTGCAGTTTTTTTTTCTTTTGTTGAGTGTCTCATTATCCGGTTCGGTTTGTCTTTTAGTTTTCTTGTTGTGCGTGTTTTGGGTACAGAGTACCGTTTTTCTAATTTTGTGTACATACGGACATCTCGTCTTCTAAAATAAAATAAAATCATTTGACACTACATTATAGTTTCACCAACACCCTTGTATTATGTAATGTGAACTCGAATTTGATTTGATTTGATTTGATTTGATTTGATTTGTTTTTCTTTCCAGGAACGACGATCGAGGCCGGGTGACAACGGCGGCCGCTTCCGGGCCTGTTCCTATCTCCGACCTGGCGCCGCGGCCAGATGCTCGTGCCCGGCTGAAGAAGATGTTGATTGCGCTCGTCTCCAACATCGTCGCCTGCGCCATGCAGGTCGCGGAGGTGAGCACCGAACCACCCAATCGAGTTTTTCTTTCTTTTTTGTAAAATATTGTATGTATAAGCTGTCGAATATTTTCTATTATAGGATATTTGTAACTGTCGTCAACTTGTGTGCGTTGGTGGTGTGAGTTTTTCCTCTTGGTTTGTTTTGATTGATCGAACAACAAACACAGTCGGCGGTCCTCGTTTCGGTCCTCGTTACGATCCTCCTTGATTTGTTTTGATTGATTGGTCGAACAACAAACAAAGTCGCTGGTCCTCGTTTCGGTCCTCGTCACGGTCCTCGTTTCTTCTTTTGGGGCCCGTGACGGCGGGGAGACGCTTCAGGTGTAATAACTCGAAAGCGGTCCCTATTTGTTTGGTCGCGTCATAATTAGAACCTCGCATTCGCTCGAATTGGTTTTGCACATCAGACATATAAAATCATATCAGATCAGATCATAGCAGATAATATCAGATCCCCATGGGATGATCTATTGTAGTTATTTCGGGGCAGATATATCCCTGATTTATATAATCTGCATGGCTTAGTCCGGGGGCATGCACTGTAGTAAGCAGAACCAAATATGGTGTGTAAACATATGGGACTCGTGTTTTTTGGGTCGATCGTGCGTCCTGATTACTATGCCCCCCCCCCCCCCCCCCCCACCGGTAAAATATCATGTTTTCCCGGTGGGGTTTGTATGGTACGGCTCTTGTGCGCATGTTTTTCTGCGGGTTGGGGTAGTATGATGCTGTGTCCTGCACAGCATCACAGCATCTCATAGCGGTACAGGTATAGGGTCTAGATGCTCTATAGGGAGTAGATCGTCATCTGCGAGGTGTGCGTATAATAAATATGAAGGCAGCCCAGCTCTGAGATCGATAATTTCGTCTAAATTCATCTTTGCGAGCTCTGAGGTTGATAAATCGGTCACGCGTGTGCTGTACGGGGGTGTATGAACACCTCGTGAATGTGTTTTTTTCTTTTTTCTTTTTTCCCCATCCCGTTTATCATCTTCGCCTTCGATTTTCCTCTCTCCCTCTTAGGCGTAACACAGATCCGGGGTCACACAGCACGCTCTCCCCCCCCCCCCTTCCCCACCACGGTTTGTGCCTTGCTTTTTTTCATCGCGATAATATTTTAACCCTTTCTTGCCTCGTCGACTCGCGTCGAATTGTGTGTGGATCGGTGACCCCCCTGGGTGATATTGATAGTACCGGCTCCTTCCCTATGGTGGGCTTCCCCATCTAGTGCCTCGGCCGGGCTGCGCCTGCCTGCGGGCTTTTTCCCGGCTCTGGTGGGTTTTGCGTGAGACCACAGCCGAAGCCTTTTATGTCACCGCCGGTGTACACCTTGTATGTGACGACCCCCGACTTCCATCTACCTTATCGCTGAGTCACTCATCAGAGGGAAGGCAGATGGAACTCGGGGGTCGGCACATATAAAGTGTACCCCCGCAATGACATATAGAGGATTTCGTTGTGGCCTCGCGCAAGCTCACCAGAGGCTGGAAACGCCCCCAAGGCGCAGCCCAGCCAAGGTACTAGAGCGGGAGAGCGGGGAAGCACACCATAGGGAAGGACCCTACGGATTACCCCCCGAGATTGGAGAATTTGTCAGGCCTGCGCTTTTTTCGCTTTTTTTCGTAAACCGTTGGTGTCGCCATTTGTTTGATAATAACACGTAAACGCGGCCGTTTTTATTGCAACACGCAAGCAACACCTACGTTGGTCATGTATACTACCAGTTACTTTTTGCGCTTAGATCATCCGACCCCCATCCCACCACCCCACCCCACCCCACCCCCACCCGCTCTGACCCGACCCCACCCCACCCCACCTCACCCCACCTTACACACTCCCACTCCACCCCACCCCCCGCCCCCCCCTCTTCCGTACCCCGCTACTTATTGGGTTTCCATTCTGGTGGCAGACGATCGTGAACGAAACTTCGCGAAAGGTGGCGCGGATGGCCCAGTTGCACATACACCGCCGAGGCTCGGAGGGGGGGGGGTCGGGGACAGGAAGCACGGGGGGTGGCAGGGTCAAGAGCTCGAGGAATAGGGTCTTCGAGGCGCAGTTGCTGGTGAGAGTTTTTTTACATCTCAGACAGATCATCGATTCCCACTTGATGATCTAGATATTTCAGGGCATATATATTCCTGATCTGTATGATCTGTATGATCTGTATGATCTAGCTCATGTTGCCGCGGGGGGGCGATATTGTCTGCATGATGTAGGACTTGTTTCCCGGGTTATATCTGTACGGTACAGATCCCGCACGGTACCTCAGAACGGCAGGTTAGGACCTAGATTATCTATCTGTAGATGATATGTATGATCTATCTGTAGATGATCTGTCGAAGGTGTGGAGTGTTCAGATATTTGGTTGAGGATGCTTTTTTAGAGCGTTCAGGAGAGCTTTGAGAAAAGTGTTGCCTCGGAAGGAAGCGGGTGGGGGACAGGCAGTACGGGGGACGGCAGGGTTTCGTAACTTTCGCACCACTAGTCACGACTCGACGTCATGCAAGCGATGCTATCCTGACTGATTGGATGTAAATCCTTGTTGTCGTTCTTGTCTGCCGCCTAGGCCCGTATGTGTGTATGTGTTCTTATTATTATTATATCGTCCCCGCCTTCACCCCGTCTGCTTTGTTTTCGTTTTTCGGCACGCTCTTTTTTGCCGGACAGCTCATGAGAGAAGTTTCGACCAAGGTTGCCCACGTCCTGCGACGCCAGCACGCCAAGTGTCAGAGCAGGGCGCAGGCCTTCCACAGCGCGGCGAACGTGGCTGCTGCTAACGCTGCTGCCGCTGCTGCTGCTAACGCTGCCGCTGCCAACTCTTCTGCTGCTGCTGCTAGCCTCCCTTCGGCAGCAACGGCAACAGCAGCAGGAGCTGAGGACGGTGCTAGTAGCGCTTCGCAGGGTGCTGAGAAGCCTAAGGGTCCAGGCGATGACAGGAGGGCGGACGTGGTGAGTACAATGAAGGCCATTTCTTCTGGTTATTTCTGGCCCAACAGATTTTTCTAAGAAGATTTCTCAAGAAGTTTCTTAATAATTTTCTTAGCCGGTACTGTGCTTTACGGCGTTTGTACATAGTGGGGAGGTACGAGGCTTGACCGACAATGAGTAGGTCGCGCGAGAGGTACACGCATAAGACAGATCACTCGTGTTGCTTTGCCCCCAAAAAAAACGTACAAGCTATATATAACGTCACATATTATTGAAACCGGGGTTTCGTCCAAACCAGCCCCTCACAATCCCTTTGGGTCATTCAGCACTCTGCGCTATTCCACTGGCGCCGTGCTCCCCGCTGGAGTCTCCAAATAACACACCACCGCCCGGAGGAGCTTAACCAAGCTACGATACAGTCTGATCTGTAGTTGGTTTGGCCGTTGTCTTGATGGAATTGGAGAAATTCGGCGCACCGCGGCCACGCAGTTTTAGTTTTTGCACCGCCGCTACGTAGGCTCCAGCAATCGCGCCGCCAGTTCAGGCAATTTTCACGGCCACTGTCGCTGTGGAAAACGATAACGAAATCGCCCCCGAGATTGACCGTGTTCTCGTGTATACAGGCAGGGAAGGTATTCCAGGGTGGTGCACTTAGGGATTCATGTCACCGACGCTGCAATCGGCTTGAGACGTGCCTCCGAAAACAAAGATATGTGGACAAAAAAAACAGTTGTGTTTTAGTTGAGCTATTAATAGGACACGAACGTTACGATCGTTGAGAGTGAAAAAAACGTACATACTTACGTACAAGTACTGCTCATGGCTGCAGCAGTAAAAAAACAACCTGGCCACAGATGAGAAATAGCAAATCCAATGACCTGGAACCACATTTTAAAACTTCAGCGACTCTGTCGCGGTGCTTCGAGTAGACAACTGCTGCCGCTTTGCTGCACCGTAGTGTAAGCACCAAACAGTCCATTGCAGGGTGGTTCACCTTCGAATTCGATGTGAGACAGGAGTTATGGCAGAATTGCGGAATTTCGTGCAACAAAAATACAGTGGTAGAGGTGCTTCTAGGTGTGGGGTTGTTTTCCATTAGGCCATACAATTAAAAAAAATGTAGGGGGTGCAACACGGGTGCAGATGAGCTCTCACCGTAGCTCGGAGCTATCATAGTTTTTTTTCAAAGAAGAGCAATCAATACCTGTAAGAGCTATACATGAGCTACGACATGTTCGCCGGGTGTGAGCTAGCTACTGTTAGATAGCTCTTGCGTACTGTTTGCCGATGTTATCTACTGAGCTATATAGGGGTAAAATATCGATATATGGGAGATAGAGGAGCTACATATAGCTCGTGAGCGGTGTCTGATGAGTGGAAAAGTACTACGGAGGAAGCCGCACGAACAGGACTCTTGAGGAGGCTGCACGAAATTGACCAATGAGAACGGCGGGCGAAATTTCCTGTGAGGAGGCACAGAGATTGACCAATGAGTAGAACGCACGAAGTTGACCGATCTGCAGGCACGAAGCTTCACCAATGAGTTGGACGCACGAACATAACCAATGGGGAGGCGCGAATCTCGACCAAAGAGGGACACGCGTATTTGACCAAGGAGGAAGCACGGAGCTTAACCAATGAGGAGATCGCGCGAATTGCGTCCGACAGGGAGGCGCAGAGCTTGACCAATGAGGAGAACGCACGAAATTGACCAATGAGGAGGACTCACGAATTTTGACCCTTTTGATGAAGCGCGAAACTTGACCAATGAGTAAGACGCACGAATTTGACGAACGTGGGAACACAGAGCTTGGCCAATGATTAAGAATGACATACTTGATCAATAAAGAAACACGGAGCTGGGCCGATGGTGAATACTCACAGAATCGACGGAATCGTCGGGTGCCTCACCGCCTTACCGCCCCTCTCCTCTATCCCGACTCCCCACTCCCCCCTCCCCCTGAACATTGTCGAATGTGACACGGAGACGTTTGGTACACTACACTTGATAGTAGCGAGAAAACGGTCGCCATCCTACGAGATAGGCGGTGGCCACAGACGGCGAAACAGGAAAACGGGATAAGCAAACAAAAATGATGTATCATGTGGAAAAAGCGTATTGAGCGCCCAAATGTTGGAGGCGTGTCTCCATTAGGAGTAGAAACGGTGCTCCCGTCTCGAAAGAGGTGCGTGGTCAATGGTCAAATGACTCAAGGCAAGCAACAAATGAGTACGCCCCCCTCTCCCTCTCCCTGCCGCTTCCCCCCCCCTGGGTTATATCAGAGCGGTAGAGAAGTGGAAGGGCCGACACAAGAAGCTTGGGCGGAACAACGGCGACAGCGGTCGGCGGTTGCACAGCAGGCGCAGGAGATGGCGCGGACTTGTTCGGCCGTGATCACCAACCTCCTCTATGCCATGGCCAGCGCCTCTGCTAGGCGAGAACTTCCCCCCTTTTTTGTTTTGTGTTTTGTGTTTGTGTTGTTGTGATTTATGTGTGATTTTTTGTTGTTTTTTATTTGTTTCTAACGATTTTTGTGAAAGTTACGGTTTTGTGTCTTTTTTGTGGTTTGTGATCAGAACGATCTTCTGGGATACTGGTTCTGTTCGTTTCATTTGGTTCGTGTGCTGTTAAATGTTTTCAGGCAAAACGCTTCCGATGTTTATCCTAAAGCTGTCTTGTACTGTGATTAGCTTGGAAAAGACGGGGACATAAATATATGTATACACTGCTGTGTACCTTTGTCTCATTGTGTACACCAATGTCACATTGTTTATTAGACGCTCACTCTACCAGCGCCCCCGGGGGAATGGGGCAGGAGGAGGAGGAGGAGGAGGAGGAGGAGGGGGGGTGGAGGGGGCAGGAGAAGGAGGAGGAGGGGGGGGTACTCATTTTCTGCCTGCCTTAGCCATTGGACCATTAACCACGCATCCCTTTCGAGATGGCGCATTGTTCCTACTCCTAATAGACACCTCCAACATGTGGGCGGTCATTTCGCTGCTTTCTATATACATATTGTCGTACACAAAAGCTTTTTGCCTAACTTATCCTCTTCCTGCTACGATTTTTGTGGCCACCATCTATCTCCTAGGACATATGTCGTTTTTTCGCTATTATCTAGTGTACTGTATGGGGGGCACTCATTATCGTGCATGGCCATAGTCGGTACGACCATAGACGCTCGCATCCCTACAATGCCGGGACGGAGCACTTCCCAGGCAGACACTGCTCGCACCAAGCGCGAAGCGCCGTCACGTGTTCGGCGAGTACCATGAAGGGTGAGCTACATCCTCTACTGGGGGAATGGGGCAGGAGGAGGAGGAGGAGGAGGAGGAGGAGGGGGGGTGGAGGGGGCAGGAGAAGGAGGAGGAGGGGGGGGTACTCATTTTCTGCCTGCCTTAGCCATTGGACCATTAACCACGCATCCCTTTCGAGATGGCGCATTGTTCCTACTCCTAATAGACACCTCCAACATGTGGGCGGTCATTTCGCTGCTTTCTATATACATATTGTCGTACACAAAAGCTTTTTGCCTAACTTATCCTCTTCCTGCTACGATTTTTGTGGCCACCATCTATCTCCTAGGACATATGTCGTTTTTTCGCTATTATCTAGTGTACTGTATGGGGGGCACTCATTATCGTGCATGGCCATAGTCGGTACGACCATAGACGCTCGCATCCCTACAATGCCGGGACGGAGCACTTCCCAGGCAGACACTGCTCGCACCAAGCGCGAAGCGCCGTCACGTGTTCGGCGAGTACCATGAAGGGTGAGCTACATCCTCTACTGGGGGAATGGGGCAGGAGGAGGAGGAGGAGGAGGAGGAGGAGGGGGGGTGGAGGGGGCAGGAGAAGGAGGAGGAGGGGGGGGTACTCATTTTCTGCCTGCCTTAGCCATTGGACCATTAACCACGCATCCCTTTCGAGATGGCGCATTGTTCCTACTCCTAATAGACACCTCCAACATGTGGGCGGTCATTTCGCTGCTTTCTATATACATATTGTCGTACACAAAAGCTTTTTGCCTAACTTATCCTCTTCCTGCTACGATTTTTGTGGCCACCATCTATCTCCTAGGACATATGTCGTTTTTTCGCTATTATCTAGTGTACTGTATGGGGGGCACTCATTATCGTGCATGGCCATAGTCGGTACGACCATAGACGCTCGCATCCCTACAATGCCGGGACGGAGCACTTCCCAGGCAGACACTGCTCGCACCAAGCGCGAAGCGCCGTCACGTGTTCGGCGAGTACCATGAAGGGTGAGCTACATCCTCTACTNCTCCTCCGCCTCCCCTGCTTACCAATCCGTCTCCCCCGCTGTAATATCCCGTGCAGGCTATCAAACATATGGACGACCAGAGCCTCAACATCCATCTGTCTTCCCTCTGCAACTCCCTCACGGATGCCATCAGTGACGTCATCGAGGTACAGTGAGGGTCACGATTTAACAGAACGGTGTGTCAATTAAACCCTTGGTTATCTTAAACCCGAATGGGTATTATATACCAGGTAGCTTTCAGTCTTGAACCTGAACAGACTGGGCATTATATACCAGGTAGCTTTTAGTCTTGAACCATAACTTACCTAAAAAAACTAGACGGAGCATTATATGCTAAGTAGCTTTTATTAGGCCTGTGGCATGTCTTTTTACCTCTTATAAACCCGTGCTTCACTTAATCCGATAGCTCTCAAGCCGCGACCCCCACTGTACGTCCCTGGAACGTCGAGTTTACGGCCGGGCACCGGTATCCGGCTTACAATCATTTTAAAATAAAAATCTATGCATTGTTAGTAACCACCTTTGTTTTTTCAGCTCAACTTGTGGGAGGTTTATATCCAGCGGTTTGTTGGACAACCCCGTGGTCCCAGGCGTCGTCCATTACCCCCCCCCCCCCCTCCCGGTGCTTGGATTAATTTTTTATCTCGCATATATAGGGTTCACTATTTCCACCGCTCGTCGATTTCCACTTTTTGTTTTTCTTGGCTGAGCGTTCGGCGATGTTGTTGTAGAGTGCAGAAACAATCCAGTGTTTTGTCTCGTAGCAGTTTGACTTATTAAGAAGTACGGGGCATCTATACCATTAATACAGCCTATCGGTACCACTCTGTCCAGAAGTATTGGGAGCGTTTGTATGTTAATATTATATCGGGACATGATGATTGTACTAGAAAACGAGCACTAAGAAAACCAGGTTGACATTTACAGAAAAAAATGGAAAATTCGAGAGTCGTTACGGTCGGGGTCACGGTTTGAGAGAGGGGTGTGTCAGACATATTAGTAGTAGTATATCTACCTTAAACTGGAATGGATATTATATTGATTTTAGTATGCCCGGGCCAAGCCATTTAGCCTCTCTTAAATCAGTACTTGTCTTAAACCGATACTCCCACGGTACTCTGAACGACTTCCCACTGTATTCTGAACGATTTCCCACGGTATCGTATGACATTTCACAGTACCTCACCGACCTGCGGTATCTCTCGCACTGTACACGAGCTCAAATATAGTATACTCCTCCCCTGTTCCCCCGACCTCTCGCTTGTGAAAAACAAAACTAGACCCTTAGGAGATCAGTTCGCGGCCCCTGTATCGTCCCGAGAACTATTATATATATTGTGGTACGGTATTGTTTTACGTATTTTCTAAATTTTGTGAATTCGACCGATCTAGTTTTGTGCGTGGATACTGCGTACAATGCTGAAGCCCACCCCCGTCCTACCGTGTTCGGCCCTCCATCAACCCTCGTGAGACCACGTGTATTTTCACTGCCGTAGTGTTCGATTTCGATACGGCATCGATCAACAAAAACAGGAAACATTGCAAGACAATTTCGATATTTGATACCAGTACTTGGAAGCTTTCGTTCATAGTCTGCATAAAAAACAAGGGGATGGAGGGTGATGGAGTTTTTTTTTTTCTTCGATATTTCGATATATCGAAAAATTCCCAATTTTATGTCCTGTAGGGTTTGTGGATTTAGGGTACGGGTATGGGAGTCTTACAGAACTTACAGAAGTTCCGGGTACGGGTATGAAAGTGTTAGATAACTCACAGAAGTTCCGGGTATTGTGACACAGACGTACAGAACTCGCAGAAGTTCTGTGCGGTTATAACAGAGTTGTACCCTTACCCCGGGTATGATAGCACGGGGGGCGTACAGAACATACAGAAGTTCCGGGTACGGGTATGGATGTCGTATTTCAATATATCGAAACTTTCGATACGATGAGCAACACTAATCTATTACCCCATGCTTGTTTTCCCTCCTGCTTGGTTGACTAGAAGCTTCTCCAAGTTGGTGCTGGTGGATCTTCGGTCGGCGAGGATGATGGTGATCGCCGGAGTATGATGATGGTTGATGGTGGTGGTGGTGGTGGTGTCCATGCTGATGTGGATGTAGCGGAGAGGAGGCTCGGCGACCTCACGGAGGACCACGAGCAGGAGCACCCAGCAAATGCCTCCATTCGGACGCTCAAGGAGGTAACGGAACGTAACGAAACGAAACGTAACGTAACGAAGCGAAGCGAAGAAGAACGACACCAAGTGTAACGGAGAGCAACTAAATGAAACGTAACGTGACGAAAAAAGTGGAAGTATTTCGTAAATCGTGAATTCAGTGATGTTTGCCTTTGAAAAATAATAATGATCATTAATGTCTTTGAATAAACTGATTTGATGCACTTCCAAGGCTATTGTGGAACGCGCTAACGTATTTTAGAACATTTTTTTTGGTGCGTCCAAAACAATACCTGGTATACGCAAATAAACATAGCGAAACGAATCGTTATGATGCGTTTCCTTTAGTCAAGAGTTGCTACGCTTCGTTGCGTTATGTTACGTTTCGTTACGTTCTGTTACGTTTCGTTGCATAACGTGCGAGACAAGAACGCATTGTAACGTACCCCAAGCGAAACGTAAAGAAACAGAAACCTCGAAGCTAAACGTTACGAATCGAAAAATAATGTGACGTATCGGAACTAAACGTATTGCAACGTCTCGCCGTGGAATACGGTGTAACGCCGTGGAATCCGATGGGATTCGGTGTAACGCCGTGGAATGCGGTGTGGTGCGGTGTAACGCAGTGTGACGAAATTTCGAGTTACAAGTTACACTTTCGTATATCCCCCAACAATGTTATTTGTTTTTCTCCCGCAGCTCACCCTTCATGCGACTCGTCGAAACACCCGACGGCGCTTCGCGCTTGGTGCAAGCAATGTATGCCTGATTGGGGAAAACCCGACGTGCTCCGTCCCGGCAGTGTAGGGATGCGAGGAGATATGATCATACTTAAGTATATTCGACGATGGCCATGCACGACATGCGTACCCCTAATCCCCACCACCCCACCCCCGCACCGGCATCCACCCAGGTGTGCACGTGGCTGAACCTTTTCTTCCATGTTCGGGAGGACACGAAGGATGCGTGTCGGGCTAGCTGTCTGGGGGCGCTCGAGGACCTTGTGCAAGCGGCCGACAAGCAGACAGACGAGCTGGTCCGATCAAAAATACACGACAGCATCAAACACTTTTGAGAGTTTTTTGTTTGTCGGGTGTTTGTGCCTGCTCGAGGCATCTGATTGGTAGTGTCCTTAGAGACTAGGTCGTTTGATTGGGGCATTTGACGGTTTCGTCACGACTGGAAGTGCACAACAGCATAGTGCCTTTGGGTGGCGACGCCGAACGGCGTTCGGTGGAGGCATGTGATTGGTTGAGCAGCGTTTGGGAGCTCGTCCAGTCTTGAGTAAAGTGCACGACAGCAATAATAATTTTGACGGCGGTATCAGGGGCCCGAATCAAGAGGCATTTTGATTGGTTCATTTGCTAAAGACGAGGGCATTTTTATTGGTCCTTTTGCTTAGACGAGGGCGTCTGATTGGAGCATTTGGTAGTTTCGCCCAATCAAAAGTGTACGATAGCTTAAACCCTGTTTTCCTTCTTCAACAATAATCCCACACTATATCCAAGTAGTTTGTCCCCAAAAACGCGGGTGTAGTTGTACGGGGGTTAAATAAAGCGCTGTGAAGTTTACGCGGCGTCATGGGGGCGGGCAATCGAGACATATTATTGGGGGGGAAATTGGGGAGTTCGTCCAATAAAAAAAGTGTGCGACGACATGAAGCATTTTTTGTTTTTTAGATGACGTCATTGCGCTCGATCGAGGCATTGGAGAGGAGGGTGTTCTCATGTCATGCATGGCCGTAAGCGTATGACCATAGACCCTCGCATCCCTGCAATGCTGGGACGAACCACGTCGGGTTTTCACCGACCAGGCAGACATTGCTTGCGCCAAGCGCGGAGCGCCGTGAGGTGTTGGGCGAGTCGCTTGAAGGGAGAGCTGTGGGGAGAGGGGTATTTGGGGAGTTCGTCCAATGAAACGTGTATGGCAGCATTAAACATTTTTGTTTTTTGATGATGACGTCATCGGGCGCGATCGAGGCATTGGGTTGATTGAAGCATGTGATTGAAGCGTTTAGTTGGAGCATTTGGTGGGATTCATCCAATCAAAAAGTGTACGGTGATATGCGAGCACTTTTTTTTCTTGATGACGCCATGGGACACGATGGAGGCGTTTGATTGGAGCATTTGATTGGGGCATTTGATTGGAGCATTTGGGGGCTTCTTCCAATCAAAAGTGCACGATACATAGCATGCGAACGCCTCTTGTTTTCTGACTGCGTCATCAGCCTCGATCGGCGCATTTTTCGAGCGGGGTATCTGGGACGTATTCATACAGCGTTGCAGCGGTACAGCTGCCGTCTTTTGTCTGTGTAGTTGCAGCGCTCGGCGTGTCGAGAAACAAAAAAAACGTGGGGGTATCTCTTAAATGTGGCGAAGAACGCAGAGCCTTGGTTGTTTTTGCTCATGGTTGAATTGGAGCAGCAGCAGCCAAATATGCTAGGGGATCGGTTTTCCTTGGGCGTCAAGGCCTGTGTTGGCCTTAGTATACCAGTTTTAGTGTAGGGGGCGGTCATTCAAGCGGTCAAGCCGCTATCTCCTGGCATCTTTGGCAGCAGCAGCAGCAGCAGTAGTAGTAGTGATGGTAGTCGTAGTGGTAGCGCTGTCGTAGTAGTCTCTACGTGGATGGGGGAGAGGAAGGAGCGACAAGCAAACAAGCTAAATGTTGTGTACCGTATCGTGTACTACTGTGCGGTGTATCGTGTCGTATTCCGTATCGTGTGAACCGTGGCTTGTACCGTACGGTATCGTGTACCTTGATATACTGTACCGTGTCGGGTGCTGTACGGTATACCGTATCGCCTACCGCACCGTGTACGGTGTCGTGTACCATGGACGGGATAGTTTACGGTATCAGCGTGTACCGTGTCATGCTGCACTTTGTACCAGGTACAGCAGTACCGTACCGTATCGATTACCATGATGTACCGAACCGTGTCGTGTACCGTATGATATAGCGAATCTCCTACGGCACGGTGTACTGTGTTGTGCACCATGTACTGGATCGTGTACGGTATCATTGTGTTCCATGCCGTGCTGCGCTGTGCACCAGGTGCAGCAGTACTGTACTGCCTACCGAACCGTGCACCGTGCCGTGTACAATACCGTATCGTATACCAGTGTACCGTAGGTTATTTGTCGTACGTGTTAACTGTATTTTTCTATATAGGTACAGTAGGTACCCACAGAGGCGGAGGAATTACAGGCGTGCCCCCTGTGGTCCACATTCGTTTTCGTTTTTTTAGTCATTTGTTGTCTTTTTTTGTCATTTTTTGTAATTTGTATTGGAAAGATTTTACTCCGACACTTTTGTTTCCGGTTCGTTCGCTACGAAAAAAAAAATGTAAAACCAATGAAGGCAGAAAGTCGTGTGACAAATTCGGCGGCAAAGTTGGGAGGGAATATTCTGTAGGGGCATTCTCTTGTTTCGGCGTGTTGCTTCTTTTTCTCTTTTTTTTTTCTGGCGTATTGCTTCTTTTTTGGGCGTGATGGTTAGTTCTTTTTTGGAACGGGAGTCCCGCGTGGAGCGTGGCTTTCGATGTCGCCATGCGATGTGCGTGGCGTTTTGTTGGTCGGAGAGATCAGATCAGATCAAACCAGATCCCCTTTTCACGATGATCTAGATATCTCGGGGCAGATATATTCCTGGTTTTTATGTTGTCTGAAAGATCTTGATCGTGTTTGCCGGGAGGGATCTGCATGGCACGGCTCTTGCGCACCACATACCTTCATGTTTTGCGCGGTGGTGGGATCTGTACAGTACGGCTCTTCTTGCACAACATCTCGTAACGGCAGCTATAAGAGTAGGATCTTCAGTAGATGATATGATTTAGATCGTGATGTGTGCGAACTGGTCTTTTCGTTTTGTCTTCTGTCTTTTGATCATGGCGATGATGGTGGTGGTGGCGATGCCGGTGGTGGTGGTGGTGTTTTGGTTTTATGATTTGTATGGGTGTGCAGTTAGTTGGTTGGGTGGGTTGGGCTCCTTCCCCCCCCCCCCGCCCCTCCCTCCCTGCGGGAGTTTCTAAGAAAATAAAAATGAAAAGAGGGTGGTCGGTGTTACTATAGCGTAACGAAATGAACAACGAAAGACGAAACGTCTACTCACCGATCCACGCTTGACTGATGGTGACGAACCGTACCCGGCCCTCGAAGTAATGTGCTCTGGGCTATCTGATGATTGCCCTCATGATATCGATGAGATCGCCTACTGCTGCTCTGTCTTCCGTCGTAGTAACTCGCGAATTTTGCGCGGTGTCTTGTCGTCCGTGGTCCTTTACCTGGTATAATATTGTTTTATTTTTTACTTTTTTATTTTTTTATCCTCCGGCGGATGGGTAAACATAAAGCTTACGCCCTCCACACTTCCACGTCTCATTGCGTGTCGTGTGTCAATTCACTCCATGCCCCCTCGGACGTATCAGCCCTTGCTGCTTACGACTCCGGAGACTTGAGCATGTTGACCCGACCTGACCCCCGAAGGGGCCCGGTGCGGTGGGGATAGCCACCCGAAGAGTAAACTCTCCGAGTAGTAGTGTGGAACTTGCCGAGGCTCATCCACCAACAAAAACCCAGGCCAAGAAGCCTTCCCGCCAGACTCGGATCAGTTACGATCCACCCTACCCGTTTGGGCGTTGGTCCTCAGATGTTTTATGTTTTCTTGTTTCGGCTTGCTTGTTTGTTTATGGATGCGCGGTTGGGCTGCCTGCTTACGGCACTGCCATACATGAAGAAACTTGAGCACACCGAGCAGACCACCGATCGCCACATATTTATGGTCTACTGCTGCAGATGTATTCCTGTACTCGTATCGCTGCTGCTGCTGCTACCCACAACATTATACCAGGTGCCTGTTTTTGACTTCCAAGTGGCCACGTTTTGTTGTGTACTGGTACCTGTTTACGTTTGTTTTGCATCGGGCGATCTCTCGCCCCCCAGAAAACGGATTGATATTGTAACTTCGAGGCCGTCGTCTAGGTTACTCATCATCGTTGGACATGTATCCTGCGGGAGAGAGAGGTTGCTGAACGACAAATAAAATATAACCCCGACACACAGCAGCAGTACGTGAAGCAGTAGGTGGCATGCGTAGCTGGTTTTCTTATTTTGTCGTGCACTCTGTTCCGAGCCTGACGTGTGTTGAAACCACTGATGTTTGCTGAGTTTTTTTCTGTACACAGCAGCAGCAGCAGTATGACACGCGGTGAGGTACGAAGCGAGCCCTTCGATGTCCATTTTTTAGTAAACGACTGACATTTATCCCACACCGAACCGTCGGAGGTGAGCCTTGGCGCAAACAGCTTGTCTCCGGGTCAGCTACCCCTGCTAGTGGCCGCGATGTCAAAGCTAACACGCCGCCGATTCTAGAAAAAAAAAAACGAGAGTCACGCCTGAGGCAAGCAGGCTCAGATAGCTCATTAAAAATTCATTTCGACTGTTCATTAAAAGTCTCGGGCGGCGCGTTTATGTGTTTTCGCTTTTTGTCTCGGGCGGCGCGTTTCATTTGCTTTGTTTCGCTTTTCTTTCAGCCCACTCTTGGAGAACCTTCGTACTTACAGTATTACAATTAATAGTAATCGGATTTATTTGTTCACTCTTAGGAAAATGCGAAAGCCACACTTGCAGTGAGCGGGGTCGAGGGCATTTACAACAGACAGACAGACAAGACAAACCCGGAATTTCCAAGTTTCTCCTCCCAGGCAATGCTGGGGGATTAAAGTTCGACCAAATAGATCGGTTACTATATTCGAGATCGCATTGATTGATCGATGCAAGCTTTTGTAAGCTGCGTTTTAGATTTCGGTTGTAGGCATCTCGCCATACTAAGGGCCCGTATTAACGAAGACAGCAAAAAAATCAATTTAGAAAATCAAATCCGAATTGGATATGATATCGCATAAAAGGACCTGGGACCTTCTTGGTTTTTTCGTCCAATTCAAATAGATTATGCCCCAAAATCCTAATATTTGGTGCTGGTGCGTGTGTTGACCAATAAAAAGCGAATTTGAATTTTCTTTTCTCCAAATTGAATTTATTTTATACTCGTTAATATGGGCCCTAAGCTGCGCCTGGAACGGGGCGTTCTTATGGTGTTTTCCGATCTCGAAACAACCTACCCCACGACGTGACAAGACTTACAGTATACATAGTAGTATTCTCTTTTCCTTTCTCGTGTCTTCTTTCTTTCTTTTTTTTTTTCTTCTTTTTTTGCCTTGTTTCTCCCTTTGTTTCCACCCTACGCCGGTGTCTCTCTCTTTTTTCGTGTTGCCTCGCCCGTGCAGCAGTTATCTGTTCCTCTTGGGCACGTGTGCTTTTCGTCTAGGGGCGCTTCTGTTTCCCTGCGTCATTTGTATTCTGTTTCATGTCATAATTTGTTTTTCATTTGTCTTTTTTGTTCTTATTTTTTGGTTCGGCTCGTGTCGCTGTGTTCTCGTACCCGGTACGTTACGCATCTCACTTGCTTTACCCATTAATTTGCGTTTATTTTGTTTTGGTTTTTCTCTGTTTCACAGTCTGTGACCACAGAATTTGTATCTCTCTTGGATTGGGAATCAGGACAGGCACTGGGTGTACTGATGTGGTTGAGTAGAGATAACGGGTTTAATGTGAAAACAACAACAACAATTGTGCTTTGGGTGCAAGTGAATTGTCCGACGTTTTCCGCTACACTGACTATACCGTACCGTATTCTACGTTGTTGGCAGTGTGGGAGCCGCTCGTATTATAACCGACAAGCCACATGAACAAATTACACAGGGGACAGCAAACCGAGGCCATTAATTGGCGCGGCAGAAAGGCTCGACCTGAAAAACAAGTGAGATTTCCTTGCGATTTCCCCACCGTGGTAGCATACAGAGCACTCCACGGGGGGGAAATCATTCCTCAGTTTATTCAATGCCAAGAAATATATGTACGACGTAAAGCGAGATATTACACAAGTGTAATGTGTTTAAGTCTCACACGCGTGGTGTAGCCCCTTCTGGTAGGCGGTGCCCGTAGCAATAATCACGACGGAGGACGCGCGCCCGTTGAAGCAGAGATAGCAGACTGCACGCGCAAGTGTATGGCACTGCAGTAGCTGTCAGGCTTCGTAGCAGCTAACGCTCTTGTTGCTAACGAAAATAAAATAAATTGCTCCTGCCATGTTGTGTAGCTCTACGCGGGGGGCAAGCCCCACGCCCAAAACAGAGCCAAAGCCCCTCGCCACTCATTGCCCCTGCGCGCGACACAGCATGGCACAAATTTAAGTGATTCCGATCAACCCGTCCCCCTTCTGCTCCGCTGCTACTTCCACTTTCTGCCAAATAACACTGCCGCAAAAAAATGACCAATCATAAAACTGCGGCACGCTACTTGCGCTTTCCGCCAAGTAACACGGCTGCGTATGTATGCGTCCTTCCAAGCAAGATGTCCACAGACGATTTATCATCAAAAACGAGCACCGGCCAACGTGTTCCACATTAAACCTACCTGGTGTCAGGTACCAGGCAGTACCGTACTGTTGTAGTGGTATCAGGTACCAGGTAGTAGTTATTATGGCATTAGCAAGCGTCCGTCACATCAATATTTTTCAAAATAATGCCGTCCAGACGAAATGCCGTCAATAAAAAAAAACTGCCGTGTACAAAGATGCCGTTAACTCATTCAGAACTGAAAAAATGTCTCACCCTGATTCCAAGTAGTTTTTTTCTCAAATTCGTGGGACCAGTTTTTAAGGGGTTAATAGACATTTTGGCGTATTCGAAGAAAAGCTGCAAGTTCTATGTACACGCCTGCCAACCGATTCTGCAACTTCTGCTTCGTCTTCTCAAGCAACGCTCCGCTACTTCTAGCCCCTTCCTAGCAACACTGCTGATACACTATTTCCACTTGCTTCCAAGCAACGCCGCAATTTCTGCCCACGTGACACTTGCACTGCTGTTCCTGCCTTCTGCCAAGCAACGCTGCTACTCGTGCTTTCTGCCAAGCAACGCTCTAATACGGGGGAACGTAGTAATCATAACCGAATATGGCATGTGCTCATAGGGGGGTACATCAGTTTTGGGCCCATCGTGGGTTCTTATTACATAAGCCCACCCCGATACAATGTCTCCTTCCAAGCAACGCTGCTGCTGCACTTACTACAACCGTGCTCTTGTGCCTGGAGCGACGTCGTTAAAAAGAGAAAAAAACGCAAGACAAGATGCATGGCAGATATACCGGCAATGAAAAACAGCGTAATACCAAACTTCCCCCCAAGATTATAGTACAAACTTCCTGGAACGAGAGCCACCCGGACCTCCCCCCCCCCCCCCCCCTCCCGAAAAAAAAGTGCTTCGTATATATATACCTGCCCTGGAAAGGCCGCCATAAAATCCAAAACCAATCAAGGCATGATATATCACGGCAAAAGGAAAAACAGCCCAGCATGAACAAGACCACGAAAACAAAAGCAACTAAACAATGGAGACGAACAAAGTCAGTCAACCATCGTCAAAACAACGGTATTGAGGTAAGGTTTCTTGACAGCCTACAGGCGTCGCCGGGAAGTCCCCGAAAAAAAAAAAAAAAAAAAAAAACGACCTGCGCACAACGTCAACAGCATGAGCGGTAGGGGTGCCATGCTATACATAATATGTCACCAATACCACTGTCGGCACCGGCACGTGCACGGACAGGCTTTGTACTTACATAAAATTCGTTCTGACATATTTCGCGGTTGTCTCTGCTTAAGACAGCTATCCGCTGCCTTTTTGTTCCAACCTATGACGCTGCCGAGCGAGTTTCTTCCACAAACTGGTTTATTCTTTCTTCCGCGTCTCATGCAGAATGCCTTCGTTCGATTTTTTGCACAGTTAGAACTCTCCGGCCACTATCTCTTCCACAAAATGTTTCGTTCTTTTTTCCGCGTCTCATGAAAAATTCCTTCGTTCGATTTTTGTGCACGGTTAGACCTCTCCGGCCACTATCTGGCCCTCGATGCCGCACTCGTTAACGCCGCGGAGGATGCGGAACAGGCCGCCCTCGCCCCACGAGGGGTTCCAGCTGTTCGCCACGAGCCAGAAGTCTTCTCCGCTGTCCTCGTCCGTTCCCCACCCGATGATCTTCACGGCGTGGCCGCCCATGTACGAGCCTGATGGCACGCACACGCACGCACGAGACGCGCGACATTCATCGTTCATCGTGAATCGTTAATTGCCGATCATCAACTATCAGTTCTCAGCAATAAAATGATCATCAATCAATCACCGATTTTATCAGTCATGAACGATCAATCGCTGAATCATCATCAATCGTCGAATACTATTAATAGGTACTGGTATCGATTATCAATTACCAGGTGCCAGCTATCAATTATCAAATGTATCAATCATCAATCATCAATTATCAAGAACCGATATCAAGTATCAATCATTTATCCACCATCAATTATCAAAATATGAGTATGTTGACTCGACCTGGTCCCCGAGAGGTTCAGGTGCGGTGGAGATAGCCATCGAGTGGACTCATCCCCAGACGCTCACTATAAAAAAACAAGACAAGACAAAGACGAAAAACGACAATTTGGTCCGCAAAGCTGTGTACGTTTTACGACAGGATCAGCGCAATATGGTTCTATTCGAGAACGTTTGCTCGTTGGGGGACACCACTTTTATCCTTGCTTCTTCATCGTAACTAGCCTGAATATTATCTGATGGGACCTTACCCGTAACACTCTTGCAAACGCCATCGGAGTAGGAACGGTACTGCTGTGTGTGGTATACCATCCTCTACCACTTGCAAATCAAATAACCGCCAGGAACAAACCAAAAATAACCGCCACGAACAAATCCGTGGTACGTACACTTAGTATCGAGAGGGAAAACCTGACCATAAAAAAAGCGACGGTTACAGCACCATCGGCTACTTGGGAAATATCATACAATGTTTGGCGTCCGAGTCACAATGGCTGCAATGCAAGGAGTCGTACGGCACGGGCGCAACATCATCATCCTACCCGTACTCTGCTGTGCTGGGCGCTTGCGCCTCCGGTAAAAACGGTCGATAATACTACCGTGGTTTTAGTCGCTGAATCAACACACCCAAAGGGGTCTTAAAAAGGCATTAGCCGCATGCCACGCATGGCCGTAGACGCATGCTATCTTACGGTAGAGGTGCACCATTTTTGCCTTCTGAGGGTGGTGGCTTGAGGAGCTGTCTACCTCACCCAAAAAAACTGATTTTGGAGGGGGGGAATAAAAAGTGCCACCCGATGAAAAGTTACCATGGCCTGACCATAAGGGCCCGTTTTAACGAAGAAGAAAAAAAATCAATTTGGAAAAAAAAAACTATTCAAATCCGCTTTTCATTGGTCAACACGCGCACAAGCACCAAAGATTAGGATCTTGGGGGGTGCTGGTGCGTGTGTCGACCAATGAAAAGCGAATTTGAATTTTATTTTTTCCCAAATTGGATTTATTTTATACTCGTTAATTCGGGCCCTAACATGGAAAAACAAATGCGACAAAAAAATGGCACTTCGACGATTTTGGGTTAAGGAGCCTTTCATACGCCGTCGTTCAAAAAACTTTTCCGCCCAAAAAAATGGTACCCCCATCGTAGCACGCGTCTGTTCTATTATCACCTGCGACATTCTTGTAAACGCCACCGGAGTAGGTGAGGAAGTCGGAGTAGACGGAGAAGGCAGCAGTGACGGACCCAAACTTGATCATGTCTTTCTGGATTTCTTGCACCCCCTGAAAAACACGGCGTATGGCGCGTCGGGGCCATGAAGAGAGCGAGCGGCAGCAGCAACAGTGACGGCGATGATCAGCAGCAGCAGCAGAAGCAGCAGAGGAATGAGCAGCGGCTGCCGGCGCAGCAGCAGCAGCAGCAGCAGCAGCAGCAGCAACAGCAGCAGCAGCAGTAGTAGCGGCAGTAGTAACAGCAGCGACGGAAGCAGCAGCGGCAGCAGCAGTAGCGGCAGTAGTAACAGCAGCAACGGAAGCAGCAGCAGCACCACCACCACCACCACCACCAGCGACGGCAGCAGCAGTAGCCAGAAGAGGAAGCAGCCGGGACAGCCATTATAACGACAATCATCACCAACACCAACCCCAACAACACCGCCACCACCAACCCCCCTGCCCCCCCCCCCCCAAGACAAAATACAACCCCCCAACGTTCCCGCTCACCCCCAGAGAATACGCCTCCTTAGCCATCTTCTTGTCTTCCTCGTAGCTGGACGGGAAGGTTCCCTCGGAGCAACGGTAAAGGCATTCGGGCGTGGGGTACTCGCTGTCGGGGCAGGCCGGGTAGCCCGATGCTCCGGGGTCTACGTGGTGTGCGCAGGGTTGGAACTCGTAAGGCTGGGATAAGGAGGGGAATGGAGAGGCAACAGGAGGGTAGGGTTCGATTTAATATGAATCGCGTAACGGAAGTTGTTTTTAGCGTACTACGTATCACTTACCAGATTGGTACGAGGTACCTGGTATCACTTATTGGTATCACTACGGTATCACTTACCACTTGGCAGGTACCAGGTACCGCACACCACATATCACATACCTGGCTGGCATCACAGGTAAAATACCGTTCATTTATCACTGATCATTTATCACGTTAACAGGTACGAGGTATCATATTTACCTATTAGCCTGGGCGGAAATGTAAGGACCGTTGGAGTGTAAAGAAGACTAAACAGTCCCTCACTCATTCGAAAAAACAGTTGGTAAACTTTATCAATCATCTCATAGCAAGTGCCAGGGTATCAAATGCTCGCAAATCACATTAATAGTGTACGTAGCAGGTGCTAGGGTATCAAATGCTCGCAAATCACACAGTGTACGTAACAGTCGCACCAGTATCACATCACAACATCTATCACGTACTGGTACCACTTATCACCTTGCAAGTGTTGCCCTGACCGATCTCTGAGTAGCCACCTCCGGTAACCACGCCGGTCTTGGTGAACCATTTCCACGCAGACCCGGGTTGACCACCATTGCAGCCCATGCTGAAAAAAGAAGAAATAAAAACACAAACCATAGCAAATACAACGCCGTTTGCAGACGCGGGACAAAGGGCGGGAGGGGAAGGGGGCGGGTAGAAGTATTGATCGATGTACGATTTTGACCATTGTTGTACTATTTTTACTCTGACTCTTACTGTGTACTGATACTATGCTACCACTACTATTGTACTACTACTACTACTACTACTACTACTACTACTACTACTACCGGCCTCAAAAACCAGCTTGTATACTCCTCAACACGACAAAAAAAGCATAGCAAATACCTCGTACAAAACCGGACTAAACCAAAGCGGTCCCAACCTCACCCTCACCCTCAAACCAATTCAAAAACCAAACTAATCGTGTACTCAAACCCAACACCAACACCACATCAACATCACCACCACTACCACCACCACCCTAACCCGACCCCTCCCTACCTGAGGCCGCACGAAAACCCATAGCAGCACGCCGTCGTATCCTCCGCACTCAACACCAACAGCTGGTCCGCCGTAGCCTCACCGTCAGCGCCAACCCCGCCGCCACCAATACCGGCGATGCATCGACGATCGTTAAACGCCTCCGTGGAGGCGAACGCCCAGCAACTCCCACAGTCACTCTGGTCCCTAACACGTCCAATAATGGAGGCGCATTCGGGAAACGCCTCCCTAGCATCGAAGTTAGCTGGGAGGTCATCCGAGGTTGCATCGAAGGTTGGCTGAGGTCCGTTGCCCTGGGCACGGAGGCGGCGTTCGGTTGCCACGGGAGTATCGCCGCCTGCTCCTACCGCGCCTGTGCTGGCGCCAGTTGGGTACCTCCTGCTCGAGGGGGGTCGAAAACGACGAACGTGGTGGTTTCGTTAACTGCAGAAAGCAATACTTTTTTGTTTCTCTGTTATCCTCCGGCGGATGGGTAAAACTAAAGCTTAAGCCCTCCACACTTCCACGTTCCGCCTCGTGTGGTGTGTCAAATCACTCCATGTCCCCTCGGAAGTATCAGCTACTGCTATACGGTAGAGTCGCGCAGGGAAAACTTGATAAAAATCAGAGCAGGGCAATTTTCATTGTTGCGGTGGTACATACAGTAGTAAAACACTAGAACAGTAGGACCAACAATGGCGTTCGGAATCAGGGTTTGTACGGTCATTCTGTTGCAGTGAAAAGAAAATTAGGTATACATTGGAGTATACACCTGGCGTGTACTATTAATAGTAGATAAAAACAGCCAAGCACAACCACCTGTTGTTGACTCTCGCAGTAGATATTTTGCGCAGAAATAAAAACTAAAAACGGTCGAGTCAAGCAGAAAAGACTTTTTATCAAGAGTAGGGGAATATAATTGCTGCAGTATGCAGCCAACCAGAAATGGCCGCAAAACCGAAAGCGAGATTGTTTTGGCAGAAACAAATTGAATTCAGAGTAGGAAAAACGTCCGTTACACCAGACAGGGTCAAAAGCGCAGACCATGTAACTGCAGAGGAGGACAACATGTCTGTTGCGGTATATAGCCAAAACAGGTCAACGCACAAAACAAAACTTCAAACTCAGAGCAGGGTTGAGCATCGTTTTTGAAACCGAGCGAAATTAATATATCCTCTCGTACATCCAGTCAAAAGAAAAATAACGTGGGAGATCGTGCAGCCCCCGAAGTAAATAAAAATGGCACGCATACTGGGTGATACCTGGTACGGCAGAATAAAAAAAAAGGGAAATCCTGGGCTATCATGTGTGATTTGTGTTTGTTCGACAAATTAATAATTAATGAATTTAGCAAAAGGGGGAGAACCAGAATCGTAGATGGAACAGAATCAAGACAGTCGATTAGTTGTGCTGTACATATATAAAACCTAGAGTCGCAAGAAAACTTAATGAAGTACTGGCTTCCAAAGAAACACATAATTCCGTACTACAGCAATATGATAAGAGAGGGACACCACATTTTTTTATTCGTTAATAGTACCTGGTATCATTTTAGGAGGTGTGTAGGAGGGTGTGGGTGGGTGAAACGGCTGAATTAATTACTTGGGCTACGAGAACGTAGTATGGAATCATGAGTTTTCCCTACAGAGAAAAACGATGCGATAAAAGGCTACTCATGTAGAAAGAGTAACATGTATGTATACGAATATGAAGGGTGATTCCGACGACGAAAAGAGGTCTGAACCTTGGGCTTTCCCTTGAAAAAAAAAACAGCCCTCACCTCCGGGGCAGTTCTTCGAAACCAGCGTGCCCTCGCAGCACCGTCCCTCCAGCAATACGCCTGCCCAATAACATACAAAAACAGGTAAAACAGCGACGGGACAAGAAAAAACTCAGCAATGGAGCCAAAGATGGCGGGAGACGTGTCAAGCAAGGCAAAACACGCGCTGTCAAAAGGGTGCACTGACACCTAATAGTTTGGTGTCAGTCACGGCATGTCAAGACAAAGCTGCTGTCTGTCAAGTCCTGTCTCCCGACATCTTTGAATGGAACACGATCATGCTGGGGGCAGTTTTAAACAAAGCCGCGTGCCATGATACAGTACGGGTAGCACCTATATTTGCCTTACAGGGGTAGCACCTAATGTTTGCCTCATAGGGGTAGCGCCTAATGTTTGCCTCCTAGGGGTAGCGCCTAATGTTTGCCTTTTAGGGGTAGCACCTAATGTTTGCCTTGCAGGGGTAGCGCCTAATGGTTGCCTTATAGCGGTAGCACCTAATGTTTGCCTTATAGGGGTAGATGATCTACAAGTAGATTATCTACAGGTATGTAATCTACAGATAGATAATCTACAGATAAATAATCTACAGATAAAGCATCTGCAGATAAATCATCTACAGATAAATTATCTACAGATAGATCATCTAGATCATCGATTCCCACTTCACGATCTAGACCTTTCAAGGGAGATTTATTCCGGATTTTGTGTGCTCTAGCTCAATATAGCCGGGTGGGAGCCGTGTACATCCGCATGACCATATACAGCACACGTTTCCTCGGTTGGATCTGTACGTACACAGATCCTCCACAACCTCTCACAACGGCAGCTGTGGAAATACTGTAGATGATCTAGATCATGATTCAATCAGATCATGATCTGTCCCGACGTATGAAAGCTACACCAAGCAGTATCTTTGTGAAAAGTCTCTTACGGGGGACCATTGTAAACAGGGCCTACCGTACACACTAAAACCTATATATTTACCTATTTTTACTAACAACCTTTGGTCCTATTTACTCTGCCCCCCCGTAAATAGTCCAAACGATTTTCCATCGGGTAGGGTCATTGCATGGCAAAATCAAATGAAGATCGACGAGCGTTGGGAAGGTTGAACCCTCTGCGCGATAAAAACCACGGCAAGAACCGTAGTGGGGGAGGAGAGAGAGGAGCCTACTTTGTGAGCCCGGATGTGAGTTACGACTACGTAGAGAGGGAGAAAGACAGAAGTGCGAAGAAAATAATGGGATGGACAAAAAAAAAATGGCCCATGAATAGCCCTGGTCTTCACCTTGCGTCGCTCACGGTGTAGCCCTCGAACCTCGTCGATGGCTCCGCTCTCCAGGAAGCGAGGGGTGATCCATTGACATCGGACACCAACGAGGACGTGATGGCGGGCACCTCGCCGTCAGAACCAGCAGTGAACCCCGTTCCGACAAGCTATCATGACGACCAAACACAATATTAAACAATTACCGCATGCATGCATATAACATCGCAGGCACGGCGGAAAAAGCGAGGGGTCGAGCAAGAAAACGGGTATTAGGAGGAGGATGGGAATGGGGGTGTACTCATGTCGTGCACGGCCGTAGTCGTATGACCATAGACCTTCGCATCCCTACAATGCCGGGACGGAGCACGTTGGGTTTTCACCGACCAGGCAGACATTGCTTGCACCAAGCGGAGGGGGAGGGGGGGGGGGGGGGTGTACTCATGTCGTGCACGGCCGTAGTCGTATGACCGTAGACCTTCGCATCCCTACAATGCCGGGACGGAAGCACGTTGGGTTTTCACCAACCAGGCAGACATTGCTTGCACCAAGCGCGAAGCGCCGTGAGGTATTGGGCGGGTCGCATGAAGGGTGAGCTACATCCTGCTAAGAACCGCCTCTGAGGCGGACTTGCATATGGACGACAGCCTCCAATGTATTAATTTAATTTATGGTGTACTCATGTCGTGCATGGCCGTAGTCGTATGGGGGTGCAGAGAGAGCCTGGTGAGTCGGACGAGCTAGTGAGTACATACGAACAGCATCACAGTAAAGGTCACGCAGGGAGCATGTGGGGTCGAGCAGCCGGTAGCGAACCTGTTGGTTACGGTTTGGATATCGAGTCGGATTCGTCGTAGACTTCTGAGGAGTTATATATGGATGATAGCTTGTATGATGTGGCGGAAAGGGTCCGTCAGATTGAGTGGCGGGAATTATGTTCCTCCGCTTCCTGGTACGATGTGGCGCAAGCGAAAGCATCTATCATAGATATGTGTACTCAATAATCTACATCTGAGTGTTCTTCCTATGAGCTATGTGTGCTCTTCTCTTGACCGTCCTCGACTGATGCCTGCCCGAGCCTAGACGCAACCAATACGCTAGCGTGATAAGGAAGTATATGGCGAGGACAGCTATCGGTCAGCCCCGTGCGGGCTGGACAATCTTGAGATGGAAGGTGATAGTGGTGGTGGTGATGGTGTTGTTGGTCAAGTGGACCAAGTACGCGAGAAGCGTCTCGCTTTGCTGGAAGAGCTGCGCATGCTCAAGAAGGCCACCGCACGGGAGCGAGCGATACGTGACGAGCTGGAGTCCTGGCGGCGCCTGCAAATGTTGTCCACGCTGCGCGATGAGAGGGCAGATTCTGGAGATCGAACTCGAGGTCTGCGACGTAGGTGTGGCCGCTTACGGCAGAGGTCCTCTGAGCGACGTCGAAAAACAGGAACTCGCTTTTCTTCATTACTGCATAGCGTTGAGGACCGCCCGAGGTCATGAGCTCGGTGTTCAGATATCGGAGATCCAACTCACAATCTCAGCCAACTTCCCGACGGTGAGTTGGATCTCCGATATCTAAACACCGAGCTCATGAACGCGGGGCGCTCTTCAACGCTATGCAGTAATGCAGAAAAGCGAGTTCCTGTTCGTCGACGTCGCTCAGGGGACCTCTTCCGTAAGCTGCCACATTCGCAGACCTCGAGTTCGATCTCCAGATTTGCCTTCTCATCGCGCAGCGTCGCTACGTAGCAGTGGGTTCGATTATCACCTTGCTTCATATTTGTTATTTTCGAGCGTGCGCGCTGGAGATATTATGAATGGTTATCATAGTATGCTCCTGGATACTAGCACTTGGCGAGGGGAGCGCCCCGGAGATCAATGCAGCACGGTGAGATGTATCGAACCCCAAAGTATATTTTTTGTTGGATATATAGCATAGTCACGTGACTGAGTAGGCCAGTGGACTATGCTATATAACCAACAGAACCACACAAGCAAAGCGTTCTAGCTCATGTTACCGTGTGGGAGCTGTACAGCTTGAAATTGTGTACAGTAGAACGTGTTTCCTGGATTGGATCTGTACTATCCTATTCATATGCAGATCTTGTGCAGCATCCGACAACGGCAGGAATACTATTATCATATTAATATGCAAATCTTGTGGAACATCCGACAACGGCAGGAATGCTATTATCCTATTAATACGCAGATCTTGTGCAACATCCGACAACGGCAGGAAGTATCCAGACGATCTATGAGTAGATCGTATCCGTCCGACGTATAAACGATTTGGAACAAAACTTCATTGAAAAAAACATACGATACGAGGTACATCTCTGAAAAACAACTCAGTGTTGACGTTCGTTCAAAACCTGTCTCTCTTTTGGTACGGAGCTCACACACTAAAGGAGAATATTATTAGAGATAGGGAACCGTTCCGAGAACAATTTGCTGTTTGTTGTTCTAGAGAGAATCAAGCGTTTGGTTCATATTCGTGGCTAAAAGAACAGCAACGCGGCACTGTTTGGTTTGTCGTGTGAGTTGGAATACCAGGTGGGTACAACACGGAACAGTTCTGGCAGACTACAGTAGTAGAATACGCGAACAGACAGGGCTGCTGCTTTTGTAGCTGGCCAGCGGTTGCTGGGCTAGGTATTTCACACACGAAACACGTAAATCACGAAAAAAAAAACGAAAGAAAAACAGAGGGGGAAAAACGAAAAACAGGTACAAGAGTTGTGCACCAGGCGGCTGGGTTGAAATACAGTACTCGACTCCACTTGAAGACGTTATTACAGTAGTCTCGCAACACCACCTTGAGAAAATAGTACAGTATTGAGACGTCATTTAAGAACGCATTACAGTATTGAGGCGCCATTTAAGAACGTACCATATTACAGTATTGCGACGCCATTTAAGAACGCACCACAGTCTTGCTACACCACCTAGGAACGTATTACAGTATTTCGACACCACCTAAGAGATGATTACAGTATTGCGACACCATTTAAGAACGTAGTACAGTACGTATTGCGACACCGCCTAAGGCCAGATCTTATGCAATATTATTTTTGTGGTTGAAAACGGAAGGAAGTCGGATTTTTCACCGGCAACAAATCCCACCACATCGTTATTCGGTGTGCCATCTTATCGTGATTTTGGTTTTATTTCATGGGGGAAGCAAGAAAATCAGAACAGAACTGAGATTTTGAACTCCACGACACGAACGAGTGATCTACGCCGGGTTCGGCGATCAACCTTCACCACCAGGTCTTCGAAGACAGGGAACGGACTGGAAACCTCCTGCGAAGCTGCGTAAGGGCTTGTCTAGTCGCTGTGGGCCAGCAAGGAGCTCTCGCTCTCACGGAGCATGAGCTGCTGTAGTGGTCGTAGTCAGAAAAAACCCGTTAGATTGTGTTGATGGTTTGTTTTGGCCATGGCGCAGCTGCTGCTGTGCGGGCACAACACATGTGTTTTGGCCATGGCGCAGCTGCTGCTGTGCGGCCACAACACATGCGATGGTGGCCAAGGTGCTGATGATTTCCCTCTCCCTGGTGGTCGATGCACGAGTGCTGTGTCCAGCTGTGTACAAGAGTAGCCAAGCACGTACACAGCGCCGTGATCCGTCGTGAGCCCACAGTCTATAACCCATACAAAATTGTTGAATGCCTCCGAGGTCTCGTGCAAAAGCGTTTTCAATCACTTTCTGAAATATCACCAAGTGGTTGAAAAAGGCCGCCAAAAAAAAACATTTGATCAAATTTTATCATCGATAAAATCAAGGAGGAACATTTTTTCCACCAAACAGGCCCCATAAGACGAGATTTTGATCAAATCTGATAATATTTGGGACCAGATACCCCGAAACCTCCGTAAATATTAATATAATCACCAAAATAATACTGCATAAGATCTGGCCTAATGACTTATTACAGTAGTATGGCGACACCACCCAAGAGACTATGACAGCAGTGTTGCAGTATCGCGACACTACTTAAGAAATCATTACAGTATGACACCACCTTAAGAAAATATTGCAGTTTTGCGACACCACTCAAGAACGTCTTAAGAGTATTGCGACACCCTTTACCATCACTTATAATGCACGTACAGACACAGTGTTTTGGGGGCCAGAATCAAATTATCATGTGACGCAGGGGGGCGCCCTAATCAAATTTCAGTACGATTACCAAATTGGCATTCTTACTGCATCGCATGCTTCACGCCAAAAAGCCGAACCAAAAAGTACTCCCAGGCAGCTCCTACCTGGTATTTTATGACTGCCTTTGTATGCTTCGGGCCAGAAGTCAAGCCAAACCTTCTTCACTCCTGGCCTACCTCGTCATTATTTTTTTGCTATCGTACCGCGTGACCAAATCAACACCCGGGAAGAGAGTAATAACACCAATCCCTCGTCTACCAAGGGTGTCTAATATCGGAGAGTGTTTCGCCCTGAATATCCTAATTTTCCATTATTTTTTTTTTCCCCTCGCGTTTTGTTTTATTCCTTCTTTTTGATTCTTCTGATTTTATTTACAAAAACAAAAAACAAAAAAAACTGCTAGTAATACCTACCCGGTATAACGCATAACTGGTTTTTCGCCCTCTGTTAAATTTCCTGATTTAGGAAAGATTCCGTCTTTTTTTTCCGCCTTCATTTTTTCAAGAAAAAGCGGAAAGCCAGGAGGGAAAATTCTTCGATAAAAAAGGCCCCAACCCGGTGACCCCCCCCCCCCCCCCTCACATCTTACCGTAGACCACTTCGAAATTATCTCCCCCCCGGAGCCCGGAGATGCCTGCTCATTGACGCCAACCGAGACATGGGTCTTCTGTTCTGTGCCGTGCGGGACATCCAGCGCTGCAGCGACAAAAAGCAAAAACGGAGCACAAAACGGATGTGGGGGTGGGGGGTGTAGGTATAAGTTGCCGTACAGCGTGCAATCCGACGCGAGTCGATGAGGCAAGAAAGAGCTGAAGTCCTCTCGCGATAAAAAATAACGCAAGGCACGAACCGTAGTGGGAAGGAGGGAGGAGGGCCTGCTATGTGACCCTGGCTCTGAGCTACGAGTAGTAGGGAGAGATAATAAAATAGGCAACATACAAAAATTGGGATAACTAGTCGGTAGATGCCGTTCCCCGATTCACTGAGTTTAGTCGGAAAGTCGGCTGGCAAAGCTACTGTAACTGATGGCTTGCCGATTTTGCCGACTGAAGTCAGGCGAGCGAAACGAGCCAATTCAGCCGAGGCGGTCCCGCCTAAAACTGAGCAATGTATCCCCAGACTCAACAATCCTTACTGCAAACATGGAAACCCAAAAAGTCGGATAGTCGGCACATCCAGGAAACGACTCATACCAGTAACTATTAGTCCAACCAATAGTAAGTTGGTGACTTATAAAAAGTCGTGCTGACTCCCAGCTCTGCCAACTACAGCAGTAGAGACAGCTATTACAGAGGACCATAGTAAACACTAGTAAATAGCACCAAAATTTGTTAGTAAAAATAGGGAAAAATACAGTTTTTTGTGTGTGACGTAGGTGCCCTATTTACTAGCATTTACTATGGTCCCCCGCAATAGTACCCTACAGTTAGTTGCTCACCGTTCCATTGAGCGACGCCCTCGAAGGGCATGCCGCTGGTCAAAGGACACTCGATGCCCACCACGTGCGTGCACAGGTCCAGCTCGAACGACGCGAACAAAAACAACTCGGGCGGAACCATGCCGGGATTGTCGAAGTTCCGTGACTGCCGGAAAAAGAAGAAAAAAACAGGCGAAACGTCGGTCGACGTATAAATAAAACCACTTAAACTTTGCGAAGCTGAGTTTCGACTGTTCCAAGAGTAAAAAACTCGCACGAGCTGAGAGCTGGAAATAAAGTAACAATGATGGTAAAAAAAAAAGAAGTGGAAACCCACACCTGGCATATGTAGACACTATTACGAGAGACCATACGAGCACAAAGGACCTACGGTACATACAAAAACCTACATATATCGTATATACCAGATATACGAATATGTACTCGCACCTCTCTTCACTACGTGACAATATTTCATCCTATTTACTACTGCTGCCGTGATACTATATATATATTTTTAAGTCACTGAAACAAACTCTTTCGGTGCTGGCAACCTTAACCTCATCGAACGCTGAAAAACGATCGCACGCCTGTGCAAACTCAACGCTCTTTACGACATGGTGGCGAGCGTGACTCCGTTTTCTCATTTTTTTTTTTTTTTTTGTGTCTGACCTCAACGTTGATGGTGTAGGAACCCACGTCAACCACGGGACTGTCCACGGCGACCGCTCCGGCCACGCGAAGCTGTACGGGTGCGCCGGACACGACAGCATCCCTAACGAACTCCAAGCTTATGCTCCTGTAATAAGGTAGTATATTAGAGGACAAAATGCAACATAAACACAGAAAACATGCGAAATTGTCAGCAATTGGTAGTGTTTTCGAGGGGCCTTCCGATGAAACGATCAAAAAGATCAAGACAGACCATTCAGGCCCCCCCCCGGTACGTATATATATATAAAGAGAGAAAATGGCAATAAAAAATGGCGGCAAAAAACACGAAACAAGTGCGTGGGAGGGGGGGGGGCGGTCTCTTCATATATGGCGCGATATGTGCAGCACGCTGAAATACGGGTCAGAATAGATCCACAAATAGGAAACAAAAATATACGTAAGAACACAAGGATCACTTTTAGGGGGGACGCTTGAGAGAATGGGATTATCATGCTCGGTGCCTAAAGTAGTGTTTTCGGCGTTTTTCGAAGCATTCCTTCTCATAACACTGGAACCACATCTCATAACACTGGAACCACACACGGGCCAAAACCAATCCCCCGATTTCTGTACTTTATCCTAGATAATAATTCAGAATTGCGGTATAGGCGGCTCCATGTGAATGTGGCACACATGGAAAAACGTCGGCGATCAAATAGACCGTAATGGCCATGTCCCCTCGCGAGGTACAGGGTGGTTCAAGACGAACGACCTGAATTTTTTCGAAAGTCGGAAATTCACGCCGTTTATGGGAGATAGGGCCTGAAATTTTGCACACGTGTTCTATGAACCCCTCTCACCCCTTCAACGGACGACGTTTGTTTTTTCCGTCGGACATTTGTTTTTGGATTTGGATTTGGAGTTTTGGGACCATTAAGAAACCCCAAATTCCCGACGAAAACAAAAACACACCGTTTGTCAAGACCTCGACAGGGGGCTTAAAGAGCACGTGTGCCAAATTTCAGGACCTATCTCTGAAAAACGGCGTAAAAAATTGGGCTGTTGCGCGGAATGTACGCGTATTTTGCAGTTGCCTGTTAGTTACTTAGTTTCAGTATAGGATCAGCTTTGGACGCTAATATGCCTTGATATTGGCCCTACGCAGTCAGACCTTCGAATGTTACGGGCATGCCTTGAAGTACCTGGAACCGGCTCGTTCAAGAACAAATTAAAAAAACGTTCTTTCCTAGCGAAACACCGGACTTTTTTTGGCCTTTTTCAAGTACGGTGGTCGGTCGAGACACATTTTGTGGGCTATGATAGCACCTGCCCTAAGACCTCAACAAACAAAAGCTGGCTTTGTCACCCTCTTCCACTACTGTTCATGGCGGTCAGTATGATACCAGATACGTGATATTCGAGTAGGTATTGCAAGCGGCATTCGTGTCTCTGACAAAAAATTGGGCCGTTCAGCTTGAACCAGCTCGTATGTATCTGCCAAGCGCCGTCCCAAGGGTATATATATAGAGTACGCAACACCTTTTCTTCGACTTCCAATCCGAAAAGGCTCGCAACCGCTAGCGCATATTCAAGAGACAGGTCAAAGTTGTTTCAATCAAAGCTTCCGTGCTCGTTCCGCAACATTACTTAACAATCAACAAGTAATCATGCGGAACGAGCCCGGAAGGTTTGACTGGAGCAGCAATGACGAGTTCTAGAATGTGCGCTAGCTGTTGTGAGCCTGTTCGGGCTAAATGATCAATAAAAGGTGGTGTGTGTTCCATCTATCCTCATGAGGGGACGGTTGACTTCTCGGATATCGGGGCACACCGAGCGCATACGGAAGAACATCGGCGGCGGTCAGGGCGAGCATCACCGCCATATCTCCCCACCAGGAATGCGACAAGTGCTGACCCCTCGTGAGGGTTAGATAGAGCACGCTACAACGCTTATTCGACCTACAACCTGAACAGGCTCGCAACCGCTAGCGCATATTCAAGCGACGGGTCAAAATTATTTCAGTCAAAGCTCCCGTGCTCGTTCCGCATCATTACTCAACATCAAACAAGTAATCATGCGGAACGAGCACGGAAGCGTTGACTGGAGCAATCGTGACCCGTCGCTAGAATGTGCGCTAGCTGTCGTGAACCTGTTCGGGCTGCAGGACGAGAAAAAGGTGTTGCGTGCTCCATCTATCGTATGAGCAGACGGTTGAATTCTTGGGTATCGGGGCACACCGCGCGCATACGGAAGAACGTCGGCGGCGGTCAGGGCGAGCGTCATCGCCATATCTCCCCACCAGGGATGCGACAAGCGCTGTCCCCTCGTGAGGGTTAGATAGAGCACGCTACAACGCTTATTCGACCTACAACCTGAACAGGCTCGCAACCGCTAGCGCATATTCAAGCGACAGGTCAAAGTTGTGTCAGTCAAAGCTCCCGTGCTCGTTCCGCACCATTACTTAGCATTCAACAAGCAATCGTGCGGAACGAGCACGGAAGGTTTGACCGGACCAACAAGGACCTATACTAGAATGTGCGCTAGCTGTTGTGAACCTGTTCGGGCTGCAAGGCGAAGAAAAGGTGTTGCGTGCTCCGTCTATCGTATGAGGGGAAGGTTGACTTCATGGATATCGGGGCACACGTCGTGCATACGGAAGAACGTCGGCGGCGGTCAGGGCGAGCGTCACCGCCATATCTCCCCGTCAGGATTGCGACAAGCGTCGTCCCCTCGTGAGGGTTAGATAGAGCACGCTACAACGTTTCGTCGACCTACAACCTGAACAGGCTCGCAACGGCTAGCGCATATTCAAGCGACAGGTCAAAGTTGTTTCAATCAAAGCTTCCGTGCTCGTTCCGCATCATTACTCAACATCCAACAAGTAATCATACGGAACGAGCACGGACGCGTTGACTGGAGCAATCGTGACCCGTCGTTCAAATGCGCGCTAGAGGTTGTGAACCTGTTCGGGCTGCAGGACGAAGAAAAGGTGTTGCGTGCTCCATCTATCGTATGAGGGGACGGTTGACTTCTCGGATATCGGGGCACACCGCGCGCATACGGAAGAACGACGGCGGTCAGGGCGAGCGTCACCGCCATATCTCCCCACCAAGAATGCGACGCACGCTGACCCCTGGTGAGGGTTGGATAGAGCATGCTACAACGCTTATTCGACCTACAACCTGAACAGGCTCGCAACCGCTAGCGCATATTCAAGCGACAGGTCAAAATTGTGTCAGTCAAAGCTCCCGTGCTCGTTCCGCATCATTGTTTAGCATTCAACAAGCAATCATGCGGAACGAGCACGGAAGGTTTGACCGGACCAACAAGGACCACCAATCGTAGACTGTGCGCTAGCTGTTGTGAACCTGTTCGGGTTGCAGGACGAAGACAAGCTGTTGCGTGCTCAAACTATCGTATGAGGGGACGGTTGACTTCTCGGATATCGGGGCACACCGAGTGCATACGGAAGAACGTCGGCGGCGGTCAGGGCGAGCGTCACCGCCATATCTCCCCGTCAGGATTGCGACAAGCGTCGTCCCTTCGTAAGGGTTAGATAGAGCACGCTACAACGTTTCGTCGACCTACAACCTGAACAGGCTCGTAATCGCTAGCGCATATTCAACCGACAGGTCAAAATTGTTTCAGTCAAAGCTCCCCTGCTCGTTCCGCATCATTACTCAACATCAAACAAGTAATCATACGGAACGAGCACGGAAGCGTTGACTGGAGCAATCGTGACCCGTCGCTAGAATGTGCACTAGCTGTTGTGAACCTGTTCGGGCTGCAAGACGAGGAAAAGGTGTTGCGTGCTCCATCTATCCTCATGAGGGGACGGTTGACTTATCGGATATCGGGGCACAGAGCGCGCATACGGAAGAACGTCGGCGGCGGTCAGGGCGAGCATCATCGCCATATCTCCCCGCCAGGGTTGCGCCAAGCGCCGACCCTTCGTGGGGGTTAGATAGAGCACGCTACAAGTTTTCGTCGACCTACAACCTGAACAGGCTCGCAACCGCTAGCGCATATTCAAGCGACAGGTCAAAATTGTTTCAGTCAAAGGTCCCGTGCTCGTTCCGCATCATTACTCAACAATAAACAAGTAATCATGCGGAACGAGCACGGAAGCGTTGACTGGAGCAATCGTGACCCGTCGCTAGAATGTGCGCTAGCTGTTGTGAACCTGTTCGGGCTGCAGGACGAGGAAAAGGTGGTGCGTGCTCCATCTATTCTCATGAGGGGACGGTTGACTTCTCGGATATCGGGGCACACCGCGCGCATACGGAAGAACGTCGGCGGCGGTCAGGGCGAGCGTCACCACCATATCTCCCCGTCAGGATTGCGACAAGCGTTGACCCCTCGTGAGGGTTAGATAGAGCACGCTACAACGTTTCGTCGACCTACAACCTGAACAGGCTCGCAACCGCTAGCGCATATTCAAGCGACAGGTCAAAATTGTTTCAATCAAAGCTTCCGTGCTCGTTCCGCATCATTACTCAAGATTAAACAAGTAATCATGCGGAACGAGCACGGAAGGTTTGACTGGATCAATCGTGACCTGTCGCTTGAATGTGCGCTAGCTGTTGTGAACCTGTTCGGGTTGAAGGACGAAGAAAAGGTGTTGCGTGCTCCATCTATCGTATGAGGGGACGGTTGGCTTCTCGGTTATCGGGGTACACCGAGCGCATACGGAAGAACGTCGGCGGTCAGGGCGAGCGTCACCGCCATATCTCCCCGCCAGGGTTACGCGAAGCGCCGACTCCTTGCGAGGGTTATAGATGCAGCACGCTACAACGTTTCTTTGACCTGCAACCTGGACAAGCTCGCAACGGCTAGAGCATATTCAAGGGTAAGGTCAAAATTGTTTCAGTCAAAGCTCCCTTGCTCGTTCCGCATCATCACTCAAAAATGAACAAGTAATCATGCGGAACGAGCACGGAAGGTTTGACTGGGGCAACAATGACGAGTTCTAGAATGTGCGCTAGCTGTTGTGAACCTGTTCGGGCTAAATGACCAATAAAAGGTGGTGCGTGTTCCATCTATTCTCATGAGGGGAGGAATGACTTCTCGGGTATCGGGGCACACCGCGCGCATACGGAAGAACGTCGACCGTCAGGGCGAGCGTCACCGCCATATCTCCCCGCCAGGATTGCGCCAAGCGCTAACCCCTCGTGAGGGTTAGATAGAGCACGCTACAACGTTTCTTCGACCTACAACCTGAACAGGCTCGCAACCGCTAGCGCATATTTAAGCGGCAGGTCAAAATTGTTTCAGTCAAAGCTTCCGTGCTCGTTCCGCATCATTACTCAACATCAAACAAGTAATCATGCGGAACGAGCACGAAAGCGTTGACCGGAGCAATCGTGACCCGTCGCTAGAATGTGCGCTAGCTGTTGTGAACCTCTTCGCGCTCCAAGACGAAGAAAAGGTGTTGCGTGCTCCTTCTATCGTATGAGGGGACGGTTGGAATCTCGGATATCGGGGCACAGACACCGCGAGCATACGGAAGAACGTCGGCGGTCAGGGCGAGCGTCACCGCCATATCTCCCCGCCAGGGTTGCGCCAAGCGCTGACCCCTCGTGAGCGTTGGATAGAGCACGCTACAACGTTTCTTCGACCTACAACCCGAACAGGCTCGCAACAGTTAGCGCATATTCAAGCGACAGGTCAAAGTTGTTTCAACCAAAGCTTCCGTGTTCGTTCCGCATCATTACTCAACATACAACAAGTAATCATGCGGAACGAGCACGGAAGGTTTGATTGGAGCAATCGTGATCTGTCGCTTGAATGTGCGCTAGCTGTTGTGAACCTGTTCGGGCTGCAGGACAAAGAAAAGGTGTTGCGTGCTCCATCTATCGTATGAGCAGACGGTTGACTTCTCGGATATCGGGGCACACCGTGCGCATACGGAAGAACGTCGGCGGTCAGGGCGAGCATCATCGCCATATCTCCCCGCCAGGGTTGCGCCAAGCACCGACTCCTCGTGAGGGTTAAATAGAGCACGCAACAACTTTTCGTCGACCTACAACCTGGACAGGCTCGCAACCGCTAGCGCATATTCAAGCGACAGGTCAAAATTGTTTCAATCAAAGCTTCCGTGCTCGTTCCGCATCATTACTCAACATAAAACGAGTAATCATGCGGAACGAGCACAGGAGCGTTGCCTGGAGCAATCGTGACCCGTCGCTAGAATGTGCACTAGCTGCTGTGAACCTATTCGGGTTGCAAGACGAGGAAGAGGTGTTGCGTGCTCAAACTATCCTCATGGGGGGACGGTTGACTTCTCGGATATCGGGGCACACCGCGCGCATACGGAAGAACGTCGGCGGGCAGGGCGAGCGTCACCGCCATATCTCCCCGCCAGGGTTGCGCCAAGCGCTGACCCCTCGTGAGGGTTGGATAGAGCACGCTACAACGTTTCTTCGACCTACAACCTGAACAGGCTCGCAACAGTTAGCGCATATTCAAGCGACAGGTCAAAGTTGTTTCAATCAAAGCTTCCGTGCTCGTTCCACATCATTACTCAACATACAACAAGTAATCATGCGGAACGAGCACGGAAGGTTTGACTGGATCAATCGTGACCTGTCGCTTGAATGTGCGCTAGCTGTTGTGAACCTGTTCGGGCTGCAGGACGAAGGAAAGGTGTTGCGTGCTCCATCTATCGTATGAGGGGACGGTTGACTTCTCGGGTATCGGGGCACACCGCGCGCATAAGGAAGAACGTCGGCCGTCAGGGGGAGCGTCACCGCCATATCTCCCCACCAAGAATGCGACGAACGCTGACCCCTCGTGAAGGTTGGATAGAGCACGCTACAACGTTTATTCGACCTACAACATGAACAGGCTCGCACCCGCTAGCGCATATTCAAGCGACAGGTCAAATTTTCTTCAATCAAAGCTCCCGTGCTCGTTCCGCATCATTACTCAACATTCAACAAGTAATCATGCGGAACGAGCACGGAAGGTTTGACTGGAGCATTCGTGACCTGTCGCTTGAATGTGCGCTAGCTGTTGTGAACCTGTTCGGGTTGCAGGACGAAGAAAGGGCGTTGCGTGCTCCATCTATCGTATGAGGGGACGGCGCTTGACGCATTACTGGCAAGGGCGGGAGCACTTAGACTCAGTGAGTACCGCAGTGTATAGCAGATTTGAAGGTATACCATTCTCGACGGAAATATAAGAGTCGCTGATACATTACTATGAAGACGAATCGGTCCTTACATTTCCGGCCATAGAGTGGTACTGCTCAGTCGGGAAACGTAAGGAACGCATAGGTATGAAATACGAATATCAAAAACAGAACCTAGTTTTCTGGATAGTGGGTGGTTTTCTTCCAACAGAGACATACCCAAGAAACACCTCACTCAGTCAGTACAACACCTATTCGTAGTACCTGGTACGTAGATCAGTACTCGTAGCCTTGACCGTGTTCTTGACCCACAAATCGTACCAGATAAAGTACAAAATATCAAAATATAGTAATGTTTTCTCGCTGGTTGTCATGTGTTTTTGGATGTTTGTTTTTAATCAAATCACGAAAAGGAGTCGACCCAACAAAACTGTTTCAGCCACTCCCCAATAGGAGCCCCATTTCCGATCGAGATCACGATTGAAACTGCGATTGGATTTGGAATCCTGATGGGTCTTCACACATCGTCGAAGGCAGCACGCGTTCAAATGTACCGGAAGCAGCAGTTAAGTACGAGTACAAGCTGCGTCTGTCTGCCAAGCAAGCAACAATACAGCAGTGTACTGCTGCTGTTTGCTGTGCCACGCTCCCCACACGCGCGTGCCTCAGACATCACCACAATTCGATGGGATCGAATCGAATTGTGATGGTGTCGGTCACGAGAGCCTTTCAACTCCCCTTGCAGCTGCGACTGCGGCATTCTCCAAGTACAAAAACACAACTTCCCCCCCCCTTAAGCTCCACCACAACTTGTCTCGTCGAGAGGGCACAGTCGATCTCTGGGAGAGAGGCGTGTTTGTTTACGAACGAGGAACACAGACAGCGAGGAGGAAAACACAACTTCTAACGACACCCCTCCGTCGTGTTTTCCGTTGTTCCGGTCACCGTCGGGTACAATGCTTGATGCTTCTGAGCTGCGTGCTCCGGTGCGACCAACACCTCGACCACCCGTAGTCCAGTAGTCCAGGGCGGCAGCGAAATATCTCGGAGGCGCTTTCGCGTACGAGTATATACGAGTACCGTATTCCTAGTGCTGCTATTGTACACTTTTCTTCACAACTTGCTGTCCAGACATCATTCTCAATTATTGGGTCATGATAAGGTTGGGAACTGAAAAAATATCGTTTTGGTTTTGACGCTCGAGAATTCCTCATTTTTTCAGTTTTCAGAAATCATCCGTAAGAGATGGCCTTATAGTACAAGAACAACGACCTGGAACCACATTTTCAAACTTTAGCGATGAGGTCGCGCCCCAGATAGAGGACTTGGATTTTGCTGCCGCTTTGCCACGCTGTAGTGAGTGCACCAAGCAGTATTTTGCGGGGCGGGAGGATTTCGAATCAACGGTATTGCTGGTGTTGTCGAAGAATTACGGAATGTCCCACTGGAAAAAATCAGGGGTATTATTGTGGCTCCAGTTGTCGACGCTGAAAGTAGATTTGGCCAAATCACGAATATTTTGTGTGCCCTGCAACACACGTGAATCGACCCCACAACACAGCGGCAGTAAGATTCTGAAGACTTGGTGAATTGACTCTTCTGCTGTGGGTGGAGTGAAGTGACTCAGCCGCGGCCGCAATACACCTCCAATCGAAGGATAAATACGGTACTATCGTACGAGTACAGAGCAAGATTGAACTTGAACTTGTGAGAGCAAAATTGAACTTGAACTTGTGAACTTGGCTCTGTTGGTGGCATCAACTTGCACAATACCAGGTACCGGTACTGGTATAGCATGCATCACGCATACGGTACGTCGTATATCCCTGCTGTGGTACCTGAAAGCAGAAAAGCAGCAGTAGGTCCACCAGTACGATCGTGAAAACAAGAGACATTGAGATTACCACAAAACCTCAAAATGTACCTTATATTTTCGATCGCACACTGATATACTACTGTCTACTGTAGATGGGAGCGCGTTCTCCTGCGGCAAACCTACGTGGCTTCTTCACACGCCATGCGTGGCAGACGGCATGCCGGTTTGTGGCAAGCGATAGGGTGCATATGGAACATCCAATGCGTTTCCCTCCTGGTACTGTACACGGCAGAGTATAGGGTGTACGAGTAGGGTGCGCGACACGTGTCGAGGGGTATCGAGATTACCGTGCGGGGTGCGGGGCAGCTGATGTCACCGGGGGTGAAAAATAAATCAGAACTCTCCGCCTACCTGAGTGTATCGCTGCCACCCGACGTCCCATCAACGGGGGAGAGTTTGGCGAGCCAAGCCACACATACTGCCGTGAAAAATCTCATCCCTCCTCTGTTCCAATGCTGAGTGGAGTCGTACCCGAACCTGAAGTTGTGAAGTTGTACTTGAAGACCCGCCCCGAGAGCAAAAACACGGTGTTCCACTAATAAGTTGGCCTTATAAACCCGGGTGTGTGGCGCTTAACAGCTATCCCGCAATCCCGCAGGACACTCGTGCGCCCCACCCTCAAACAATAGAGAGGACAATGCTCCGGGTGAGGTCTCTCGCTGTAACTTGCGCACGTGAAGTGTCGCGTTCGAGCTGTGCAGCAAGAGGGGGCGTCACTAGATCAGTAACGGCCTGTCACACCTCTCGTGCGTTCAGCGACAGTTCGCGAGTTGCACCACCACAACCACCACCCTCAACAGCAGTCTCTGAGCATGATGACCGTATCCACGAACGAGCAGTTGGAGCCGGAGGAGCGATGCAGTATATCCAGCAGCAGGAAAGCGAAGTGGAGGAGGTAGGAAGCACGTGGCAACAGCAGTTGCGGGTGGTGAGTTATTCTAGGAGCTCTGCTGTTGTGCTGCGTCTGGCAAACTGAACAGCAGCAGCAAGAGGTCGAGTCCATTGACTTTTGAAAAGCTGACCGTAAAATCAAGGGCAAAAGACAAAAAAAGGTACACCTGCTCCATCTCATCCATTTTTATAGGTACACTGCTGTGGTACCTTCGTGCCTTCCCCGTGATTGGCCAGCGCCTGATCGTGCCTCTTGTTGGCTGAAATGTTCAAGGAACACCTCTACTGTGTTGTGCCTACCCAAGTTGGGCTTTACCAATTGTTTAGTTCGGCTACAGCAGTATAGTGATTGGTGGAAATGAGGCGCGACCTCAGTACCTCCAGTAGTCAAATCTGCGATGCATCATGCAGGGCGAATACTGATTGGTGTGCTCGACCAATACCACCTGCAGCATGTCTTACGGGCACGGCCCAAACGTTGCTGTGGTCAGGCACATTCTGCCTGCTCGTAGAGCTGAGTTTCGTTCGGTAGAACTGAAAAAAAAACAAAAAAACGTTGTGGTATTTTACGTTCCTTTTTTTTCTTGAACATATCCCAGCCATTTGCCTCTAAAACACACACATTGCCGCGCCTAGCTCGGCCAACTGTGGACGTCTTACAACCAAACCTGCACGAGAAGGGTCAGTCAGTATGTGTGCGTTGCATACAACCCGTCATTGCTGGGATTGGTGCCGTTCGCGTTTAGCGCGTTGGACAAAAGTGATCGAAAACAATGTCAAAGTACACACACTTTACAGAGAAATCAAAACAAGCCACCCTACCCTCGTTCGATTGGTTATGAAGAGCCTTTTTTCCTTGAAAAATCAAGAAAAAGGCTCGCGCTTCGCGCTCGCGCGCCTCATTATAAATGGCTCAACTGCTGTACCATTTTCTGGCAACTGAAATATGGCCATGGGGCCGTCGGGACTGTCATGTTCCAGCCAGGTGACCCGAGTTGTCAACTACTGCCGTAAACCCCACGGAATTTTTGGGAAGCCACTTTTTGCTGGGTGGGGGTGCACGTGTCACGAAGTCAGTATACAGCAGTATTGTAGGATCATCGGGACAATCTCACAATCCTATTGTTATGAATGTCGCGACATGCGCTCGTTTCCCTGATCCATTTTTGTCGTCCGCCGCCGAATGGCCTGCTTAGTTCGACCGATTGGGACGAGGTATTCCAAGTCTCCGAACCTTTCGCAACGCCTGACATCTATTGTTACATCGTTACGATGTTACACAGAGTACTGCACACCCAGTAGGAACGTAAGAACCCAGTGGGAAACAGGGCTACTGTTGTTGGCTGTTGGCTAGGGTTATATATCTTACTTGGAAAAGAGTGCCAATTGTACGAGCAGTCGAAGCCAAACATAGGTCAAGCCCAACTTGAGTACGTAGTCTAGACGTCTAGACACAGATAGGTGTACCGGGAAGCACGTGTGCGAGGAGGGGTGTCAAGCAAAGAAAAACGTGCGCTGCCAAGGGTGTAGGGCCTGCCGACTAAAACCTTCCCGGAAGTACCGATAGTTTGGGGTCAGTCAAGATTTACTGTCTGTCGAGAGGTGAAAGTGCTGTCCCTGACATCTTTGCCTGGAAGCCTTCACGATCGGGCGCTGGCCAATCAGAGGGGGGGGGCAGGAAGCCTTTCCCAGAGTGCAATACTGTATATACCAAGCGTGTACCAGGGCGTAAAATAGGCGTCCGGCTCGTGGTGAAATCACCGCACCACATCGCCGAAGGCGATGTGCGGCTTCCCGCAGGGGCCCCCGGAGGGCCCCCGGAGAGCCCCCGGAGGGCCCCCGGAGGGCCCCCGGAGGGCCCCCGGAGGACCGCCGGAGGACCGCCGGAGGCCCCCCGGTCGTTTTTTTGTACCATATACCGGTATGCGTCAATATACTCAAAATGTGCGTCTAACCCTCGGTTTATCCTCTTGTATACGTGGTGCCGGCTGCCTTAGAATGTTCTGTATTTTGCGAAGGATCAAGGACAAAATTACGGTTAAAAAGCATCAAACACATCTTCAGCAAATGTGAGGTGCTTGAATAGGCGCCACATGCCACAGTGTCCCTGGCCTGGTTTGCCTGGAACGTCCTCAGGCATAGGAAAACGGCAACAGTTTCAATCGAATTCTCAAAAGAAGTGAAGTACTCTATATGCCAAAAGAGGAAACAAGACCCAAACACAGCATCTGAGACGAAATCAAGACAAAAAAAGCCCCCAAAAAAAATCGCCTGCGACGAAAAACACGCCCAAAATTGTTTTCGGCTGCGGCGAAACGGACCCAAAAACAAATTTTCGCCTACGGCGAAAAAGGACCCGCACCTTTTTTTGCCTCCGGCGAAAAAAGGTGCGGCACAAGAAAAGCATGGTGCGGCAAGCCGCACCATGCCTTCGCAGCGTGGTGAAAAATACGAGATTAGCGAGAAAAAGGTGCGGCAGCGCAACATTTCACGGCCTATTTTACGCTACGAGTAGTGTAGCTGTGAATGTCTCAAAAGGCGTACTTCGGTATGTACGTACTACTGTAGCGGCGTCGGTAGGCGCAGTTCAATGCGAGTCGACGAGGAAAAAAAGGGCCGAAGTATTTTCGCGATAAAAATGCAAGGTATGAGCCGTAGTGAGAACGAGGGAGAAGAGAGAAGAGCCTACTTTGCGACCCCAGATCTGAGTTACGACTAGGAAGGAGAGAGAAAAGAAGGGCGAAGATGACAAATGGGATGGGGGGGAAAAACAGTACAGTACAGAACACCTAAACATAAATGGGAAAACTGGTTCAGGCTGAATTTCTTGTGTAAATTGGTGCGTTCTACACTGACTGCGGTGTAAGGACTCCCGAAGTTATTTTTTTACTATAAATACCAGCCTGTCTTTCTTATTGCTCGTTTTCTTAATAGGTGTCCTTGTACGTATTGGCTTGAAGTCACACAATATCACAGTCATCTGCAGAAAATATCTCGGAAAATACGAAAATACCTGCACACGTTGGACAGATCTGTTCTGTACGTATTCGCGCGGTGATGTACAGGTTGTGGTCATGTTATCACGCGTGTGCCTAATGTGTATATACACATTGTACTCTGATCTGGCACGGTCTGTGTGATCTGTACACGTTCCCACCTGGTGACCTGTACGATAAAGATGACCAACACATACCGGTATGTTTCAACCCATTGATCTATCGGCAAGGGGAGATTATCATGTCTCCGATTTGTGACATACTGCCCTGTGACAAACAAAATTATTCCGGTATCAGGTATCAGGTATATATGATGTATGCGCACTTTTATGTAGTACTACTGGTACGACAGTATCATGCCAGGTACGTATGGACCGTACATATACCAGGTACAGCAGTGTGTACACCGGTTCAAGAAAGGCCTAGATAATATAATTCGGGACTTTAGGGCGGTCAAATCGGCATGTCTCGCCTTATGCTAAAAGCTACGAAGTATTTACCGGTTTTGCCCACTTCATACAAGAGCAACCTGTACGTAGTCAAGTGCCTTTGTTTAGGCTTTGCCATTTCGCGCTCTTAAGCTAGGCTACCCACTGTTTCGAAACAATAACCAGCAGCCGCGACACAAGGCACGAATATTTAGAAGCGCGAATGCATACTCTACCGTTCCTGGTGCTTAAATAGCGGTACAGCAGCACGATATGAATGTGTACCAAGAACAAAGACCAAATACCGAATGCAGGGCCTCCCTAGTTCTGGTGACGTTAATCGTGCTGTATATCAAGTATTAATCAACAATCAAAGCAAAGAAAATCAACTCAAATCTCCGTCAATTCAATACTGAAAATAATCAATCAGTAGTCATCAAAATATCATAGTCTAGTCCCGTAAAAACTATACCTGCGCAGATCTTATACTGGTACACGCATATCACTAGTATTACCATTATTGATATTATTTGGATTTCAGTCCGATGTGAATCGATTATCCTCCCATACAGCGGTACATGTACGTATACATATCTAGATCAGGGACATATTTGCCCGAAAATATCTAGATCATGACACTAGGGATCTGTCTGATCTGTCTGATCTGTGCATTTTGTTCGATTTGTCGACCGCAGGGGAACGATTGGAGGGAGTCGATGTCGGACCTTGAGCGAGAGCGGCTGGTGAAGGACGTGATTTTCAAGATCAGGGGCCTGTCCAAAGCGGACCCGTCCACAAAAGTGGGCAAGGCCATCACCCTGCTGGACACAGCTCGGGAGGAGGGCGTGTCGGAATTGTCCATATACAACGCCGTCATTAAGGTACGAGTCGTTGTGGTCCCTCTAGTGCCTGTATGCGCCAGCCAACGATACAGCACTGTAGCGGCAACCGGCACTACTCGGCACACTGCTACACTGGTTAATACCATCGATGCCAAGAGATTCCACCGGCACTATATCGGGCAGCCGGCACTACCCAACCGGCACTGTATAGGGAACACTACTGATGTTCTACTCTTGCTGGGGCTATGAGCTGGTTGGGCTTCAAGGCTAGTAAATAGTTGAGTGGCGAGTTAAGCACCTGGCGCGCTTGCATCAACGAATCGATTCAGGTACATAACCCTGCTCGTAAAGGCACGCGATTACAGACCATCCTGTCATCGGTAGGCCATTGATTCGACCGTTGCTTTTATCTTACACCGTCTCTCCGACCGTTGATTCGACCGTTGATTTTATCGTACACCGTCTCTCCGACCGTTGATTCGACCGTTGATTTATCTTACACCGTCTCTCCGACCGTTGATTCGACCGTTGATTTATCTTACACCGTCTCTCCGACCGTTGATTCCACCGTTGCTTCTATCTTACACCGTCTCTCCGACCGTTGATTCGACCGTTGCTTTTATCGTACACCGTCTCTCCGACCGTTGATTTATCTTACACCGTCTCTCCGACCGTTGATTCGACCGTTGATTTGACCGTTGTGACTCGGTAACTGGCAGCAACTGCTGAGCACCGGCAGAGGATCTCCCTTGGCGCCAAAGCATATGGCGACGATTCTGCAGCGCATGCGGGATGATTCCCTTGCGCCGGACATCAAGACCTACAACCAGATTCTCGACTTGTGAGTTTTATATATAACCACTCTTCCCCGAAATATAAGCACCATTTCAATTACATGTAAGTATACCGTACAAACAGTCCTTATATTCCCGATCATAGTGGTAGGTATTTGTTTCGAGGGTGCACTCGTACCAGGTATTTATTGCAGGGAGACATATTTATACGAGTAGTAGTCAGCACCAAACATGGTTCATGAACATAGGGAACATAGGGGGATTTGCGGTTTTAGGGTCCTTGGTGGGTTCTGGTCACTGCGCCCCCCTGGTAAGAGTGGGGTAGATACATACTCTAGCTAGTTCCGCGGGTATGGCATTGGGGGTCAGTACTCAAGCTACCCTGCTACCCTGGTATGGTATCCAAAAACATCGTACCAGGTATTGCCTAATATGGAGACGGGTATACATGGTGTTGGAGTTGGAAGGCAGTAGTATATTAGGAAATATACACCCGTTGGTCAAACCTACCCAGGTCGAAACCCGGGTAAGTGTACAGGTATCTGGCGCTATACGAAAGGCTACCCGTCTACCCGAGAAAATCATGACCAATATTGGATTTCGTAGTTTTACGACGAGTAGGGTATTGGGGGGCGGTTATGTAGATATCATAGCGTATACCGGTTGGGAGGTTATACCCGCGGGTAGGGTACCCAGGTACCCCAAAGTACATGCCCTACCGAAAGCACCTTTTACTCCACCTTTTAATTATGTATACTTTATCGTTAAGCCCATTACGTTTTTACAATGAAGTGTACCTACCACAGGCCGAGGTTAACCCATTCAGAACTGAAAAACATGTCCCACACAAATTACAAGTAGTTTGTCCCCAGTTCTTAAGGGGTTAAGCGTCCTTTTTTTTTAATCCGAAGATCAGTTTATCGGGAGAAATAGAGAGCCCCTATACTATAGTCAAGTGATAAAAAGCCTCATAAACTATACTACTCTGGGCGTAAGTGTAAAGACCACTTGGTCTTCATATTAATGTTTGAACAGTCCTTATATTTACGCCCAGCGAGGTAGGTGATATGTATGTATCTCTACTGTGGCACACGCCAGCTGTGAAATCAATTTTCTTCCTCAAAACTCACCTTGGCAAGGTTTGGTGTGAACCTTTGATCTCACGGTTTGTTTTCAACTGGTCTACAACTTCTGGCAGTTTTTAACTTATTGCGTCAAATGCCAAGAATGATTGATAACTTCTAAATAAGTGAGGAACAGGAGTATTGTTCCTTACCACCGTTTTTTTTTCATGGTAACTTACAAAATTTACGTACAACAAAAGTATTACCGCTGCTACTACGTATATACCACTGCTGCTATGAATATTACGGGGGACCCTAATAGGCCCAAATATTGTTAGAAAAAACAGGGAAATATACGTATAGGTTTTTCTCTGCAACGTAGGTCCCCTATTAAATTAGGTCCCCCGTAATATGTATATACCGCTAATGCTACCACTACCGCTGCTGCTATCGCTGCTTACGACTGCTACAACTGCTACGGCTGCTACTATCACTGGGGAACACAGGAATCATAACCCAATTTATGGTGTGTAATCATAGCGGGATACCTGACCTTGGGTCCATCGCAGGGTTCTGATTACTATCTTACTACATTGCCATGCTCCCCCCCCAGTAACACTACTGCTGCTGCTACCGCTACCGCTGCTACCCGCCGCCGTGCGCGCCATCAGCTTCGCCCAGGTGCACGACTGCAAGCAGGCCCAGGAAATGTACGAGGAGATGATGTCGAAAGGTGTCGCCCCTGACCAGCGGACCCTCTCGCACATGATCATGGCTCACTCCCGGGGGTCCCCAAACGCCATGTACAGGTCAGACCTACTTCAGAGGAGGACCCGCGCTCGTGGTAGGGGGGTGTTCGATTGTAATTGGGGTTATGCGGGGATGGTTTGTACCACAGGTCGTTTAGTACCGTTCCCTTACGTTACTACTACTGTAATGCGATGCACTTATTATGTTGTGCTATTTCGGGGTGGGCATATGTAGTAAGAATGACCGAATATGGGGTGTAAGATAAGGCGGATGCCTGTTTTTTTTTGTCCATCAGCGTGGGGTCTGACTATATACTACTATTACTATGTATTACGATGCCGCCCCGTAATTTACGGGGGGGGGGCATAGTAAATAGGACCAAATATTGTTGACAAACTTTGAGAAATATATAGGGTTTTGTGTGTACCGTAGGTCCTATTTACTAGTGTTTACTATGGTCCTCCGTAATACGAGTAGTGTGTTTTCTTCCATCGAGGCGCCTTCGTAATAGTGTGTTTTATTCCATCGAGGATGCCTTCTTTAGGGCTGTGTTTGTGGCCATGATCTATGGTGAGAAAATCATCATCGTGGGGTGGATGCCCCTGGCAGGTTGATCTCTTGTGTGGTTGTTGGGTGGAGTACACGCCGAGGTGGGTCGGTCCCTCGGGCCTACACGGACCGGAGTGACAGACAGACCTTGGGTGTGACCTTGTAATGAGGCGGTACTATCTGGGGAAAGGGAACATGGTACAGAGTGGTGTGCCCATTTGAAGGCCACCCCGGGACTAGCCAAGTTGCATGGTCTTATCTCCGTTTTTGTCTTAACTTTTTCTACTGAAAAAACGATCCCATGGTAGTTCCACGCATTTTTTTTCTCGTGACAAGCCGATTTACCTGGTCTTATCTCTAATATGGTCTTAACCCCTTAAGAACTGGTCCCACGTATTTGGGGACAAACTACTTGGAATTAGTGTGGGATAATGTTTTCAGTTCTGAATGGATGGTCCTTAAACGGGCAAGCCGGTTTACCTGGTCTTATCTCTGCTATGGCCTTAACCCGGATGGTCCTTAAATAGGTACACCACTGCTGTATCCACACCATGACCATCAGTAGGCGTTGCAATTAAGGTTGTACCTCTGAGCCGAAACAATGGTTGTGACTCACGAGGCTCGTCAACTGAGGAGCTACCCAATAAGCCGTACGCCTTTGAAGGCATGCCTTGTATTTGGGACACCATTTATGTTTTGCAATATCGTTGTTTTCAGACCCACCCTAGCCCATGGTATTGCATATTTTATTTGCAAGCCCATTTTATTGCGTATCGCGCTTATATAGCTCACAACTTTGTTTTTGATCAAAACTCGGTTGTTGGGCGAAATGCAGAGCCTCTCAGAAAAAAATGGTGCACGTCCCCCCTTGGAATCCGAGTTGGATGTGTTTTTTGTTTTGTTTAGGCTGTGAGCTTGGGTAGGCCGTCAGGAATCGACTGGTGGGAGGTTACTTACTGCACGCTGAAGTCACAGGCAATGTGTGTAAGGGTCATAGATGCCATACAGATCGGACGCTGGGTGCACTGATGTCATTGGGTAAAAAAAAGAACGTTTAAATGTGGACACTAAACAACAGCAACGACAACAACAGATCCGTAAGTAACGACTGCTGTTTTGGTTTGTTTCACACGCTTAAGGGTTGTACCTGGTAGTACGTTACACATGCCATGCAGACCCACCATTAACCCCTTAAGAACTGGTCCCACGTATTGGGGGACAAACTACTTGGAATTTGTGTGGGATAATGTGTTCAGTTCTGAATGGGTTAACAATGAACCTAATGTCTTGTTTGCTGTGTGATGGCCGCGATGCTTTTTTTTTTTTTTTTTTTTGCGCGGCTAGGGCGGTGGAGGAGCTGAACTCTAAAAACTGGCAGGCCTCGCGTGGAGCGTACCTGGGGATGATCGCCGTCATGGCCAGACATCAAGATTGGCCGGGCGTCATCGATGTGAGCCATGCCGTATAAATATCGCTTTGATTAATTATTAGAGAAAAAACGTTGCTTATATTACGGGGCATAGTGGTAGTTTTTTTTCTATCTCTTCGGCAGTGTACCCACCGACTTTGCGGGAAGAAAATACTTGGGACTCCCTTTTTGAAACCGCACCCAGGTACATATTCATATATATTATATGTACAGTAGTATTTTGGAACGTTTTTTGTTCTTCTATGTAGCCCATCTATTATCGTGGCCCTATCATGCATTTTTTTTCCATTCTTTGTTACGCTTCGTTCCATAATTTTCACCAATTCGTTCGTAAAATTATTTATTTTGACCATTCCATTCGTTCGTTTCGTTCCACGATTTCGTTTGTTCGCTCGTGTGTGTTTGTGTATGTGTGGGTCTGCGTCTTGTGTACCACGTCTGTCTGTCTGCCTATCTGCCTGTCCGTCTGTCTGTCTGCCTGCCTGTCTGTCTGTCTGTCTGTCTGTCTGTCTGTCTGTCTGTCTGTCTGTCTGTCTGTCTGTCTGTCTGTCTGTCTGTCTGTCTGTCTGTCTGTCTGATATGTGTTCGATTGTAATTGGGGTTATGCGGGGATGGTTTGTACCACAGGTCGTTTAGTACCGTTCCCTTACGTTACTACTACTGTAATGCGATGCACTTATTATGTTGTGCTATTTCGGGGTGGGCATATGTAGTAAGAATAACCAAATATGGGTTGTAAGCAAAGGGGGATGCCTGTTTTTTTTTCGTCCATCAGCGTGGGGTCTGACTATATACTACTATTACTACGTATGTATTACGATGCCGCCCCGTAATTTACGGGGGGGGGGGGGGCATAGTAAATAGGACCAAATATTGTTGACAAACATTGAGAAATATATAGGGTTTTGTGTGTACCGTGAGTCCCATTTACTATGTTTTACTATGCCCCCCCGTGATACGAGTAGTGTGTTTTCTTCCATCGAGGCGCCTTCGTAACAGTGTGGCTTATTTCATCGACGACGCCTTCTTTAGGCTGTGTTTGTGGCCATGAGCTATGGTGAGAAAATCATCATCGTGGGGTGGATGCCCCTGGCAGGTTGATCTCTTGTGTGGTTGTTGGGTGGAGTACACGCCGAGGTAGGTCGGTCCCTCGGGCCTACACGGACCGGAGTGACAGACAGACCTTGGGTGTGACCTTGTAATGAGGCGGTACTATCTAGGGGAAAGGGAACATGGTACAGAGTGGTGTCCCCATTTGAAGGCCACCCCGGGACTAGCCAAGTTGCATGGTCTTATCTCCGTTTTGGTCTTAACTTTTTCTACTGAAAAAACGATCCCATGGTAGTTCCACGCATTTTTTTTCTCGTGACAAGCCGATTTACCTGGTCTTATCTCTAATATGGTCTTAACCCCTTAAGAACTGGTCCCACGTATTTGGGGACAAACTACTTGGAATTAGTGTGGGATAATGTTTTCAGTTCTGAATGGATGGTCCTTAAACGGGCAAGCCGGTTTACCTGGTCTTATCTCTGCTATGGCCTTAACCCGGATGGTCCTTAAATAGGTACACCACTGCTGTATCCACACCATGACCATCAGTAGGGTTGCAATTAAGGTTGTACCTCTGAGCCGAAACAATGGTTGTGACTCACGAGGCTCGTCAACTGAGGAGCTACCCAATAAGCCGTACGCCTTTGAAGGCATGCCTTGTATTTGGGACACCATTTATGTTTTGCAATATCGTTGTTTTCAGACCCACCCTAGCCCATGGTATTGCATATTTTATTTGCAAGCCCATTTTATTGCGTATCGCGCTTATATAGCTCACAACTTTGTTTTTGATCAAAACTCGGTTGTTGGGCGAAATGCAGAGCCTCTCAGAAAAAAATGGTGCACGTCCCCCCTTGGAATCCGAGTTGGATGTGTTTTTTGTTTTGTTTAGGCTGTGAGCTTGGGTAGGCCGTCAGGAATCGACTGGTGGGAGGTTACTTACTGCACGCTGAAGTCACAGGCAATGTGTGTAAGGGTCATAGATGCCATACAGATCGGACGCTGGGTGCACTGATGTCATTGGGTAAAAAAAAGAACGTTTAAATGTGGACACTAAACAACAGCAACGACAACAACAGATCCGTAAGTAACGACTGCTGTTTTGGTTTGTTTCACACGCTTAAGGGTTGTACCTGGTAGTACGTTACACATGCCATGCAGACCCACCATTAACCCCTTAAGAACTGGTCCCACGTATTGGGGGACAAACTACTTGGAATTTGTGTGGGATAATGTGTTCAGTTCTGAATGGGTTAACAATGAACCTAATGTCTTGTTTGCTGTGTGATGGCCGCGATGCTTTTTTTTTTTTTTTTTTTTTTGCGCGGCTAGGGCGGTGGAGGAGCTGAACTCTAAAAACTGGCAGGCCTCGCGTGGAGCGTACCTGGGGATGATCGCCGTCATGGCCAGACATCAAGATTGGCCGGGCGTCATCGATGTGAGCCATGCCGTATAAACATCGCTTTGATTAATTATTAGAGAAAAAACGTTGCTTATATTACGGGGCATAGTGGTAGTTTTTTTTCTATCTCTTCGGCAGTGTACCCACCGACTTTGCGGGAAGAAAATACTTGGGACTCCCTTTTTGAAACCGCACCCAGGTACATATTCATATATATTATATGTACAGTAGTATTTTGGAACGTTTTTTGTTCTTCTATGTAGCCCATCTATTATCGTGGCCCTATCATGCATTTTTTTTCCATTCTTTGTTACGCTTCGTTCCATAATTTTCACCAATTCGTTCGTAAAATTATTTATTTTGACCATTCCATTCGTTCTTTCGTTCCACGATTTCGTTTGTTCGCTCGTGTGTGTTTGTGTATGTGTGGGTCTGCGTCTTGTGTACCACGTCTGTCTGTCTGCCTATGCCTGCTCTGTCTTCGCCTGCCTGTCTGTCTGCTGCTGCGCTGTGCCTGTCTGTCTGTCTGTCTGTCTGTCTCTGCTTCTGTCTGTCTGTCTGTCTGTCTGTCTGTCTGTCTGTCTGTCTGTCTGTCTGTCTGTCTGTCTGTCTGTCTGTCTGTCTGTCTGTCTGTCTGTCTGTCTGTCTGCTGTCTGTCTGTCTGAGCTCTTCTGTCTGTCTTCTGTCTGTCGTCTGTCTGTCTGTCTGTGTCTGTCTGTCTGTCTGCTTCTGTCTGTCTGCTGGCGTCGTCTCATGATCTGCGTCTGTCCTGTCTCTGCCGTCTTTGCTCAACCGTAGACGAACGGGCCGCGACATGCGACTGGGTCTAGACCACGGAGGCCGCACTCGTGCATTCGGCGCCCATCGTCGCCGAGCCGGACACGTGCAAGGATCTGTTCGAACACCGCATGGAAACCGGGTTGCCGCCACAGGAACACGCATATGTCAAGGTTAGTGCCACCGTACGCGTCTGATTTTGGTCTGCCCCCCCCCCCCCCGTAGTACAAAACCCAACGTGGAAACCCATAGAGGCCGGGTGGCACGGCTGCAGAGGAGTACTGATAACGTGACGTCCGCTACGTATTATTCAGGGGGCGTGGTGAGGTCTCCCCCCCCTGTCCCTTGGTACAAAAGCCAACGTCGAAACCCATACGGGCCGAGCTTCCACCGCAGGAGCACACATATTTGGACATGAGTTAATGTGATAACAGCACAACAACAACACCAACACCTAATACAACACAAACAAACAAAAAAATGAAACAACAAACAACAAACAAACAACAACAACAAACAACAACAACAACAACAACCATAGCAACAACATATACGCAAGGTTAGTTGCGGAACCACGTTAATTCACAGGAGGGGGGCGGGGGGGGTAGGTCTTCCCCCCCCCCCCCTCTTGGTACAAAAAATCAATGTCGAAACCCATAAATGCCGGTGTGCCGCTACAGGAGTCAACGTTAACTCCGTCGATATTATTCACGGGGTAGTTGAAGTAGATCTCCCCCCCCCCCCACCTCTTATGGTCATACGACTACGGCCATGCACTGAATGAGTACACCCCCCCCCTCGGAGCACCGAAACATTAAATCTAACTCATTGAAGCTTGTCATCAATATGCAAGTCCGACTCACAGCACAAGCGATTCTTAGGTAGGATGCAGCTCACCCTTCATGCGACTCGCCCAACACCTCACGGCGCTTCGCGCTTGGTGCTAGCAATGTCTGCCTGGTCAGTGAAAACCCGCATGCTCCGTCCCGGCATTGTAGGGATGCAGGGGTCTAGCGCATACGACTACGCCATGCACTGAATAAGAAGTACACCCCCGCGCACTCTGTGGGCCGTAAACTTACAGTGCGAGACTGCGAACGACTGAGTAATCCCCCAGTTCAACCCCGTCTCGAAGCTTCGTGGTAATATGTGCTGTTGCTCAGGCTCCGACATTCAATGGTATGTTACCCCCGTCTGAGCGGACGCGGAGGGGGGGGGGGGGGGGTGTACTCATGTCGTGCACGGCCGTAGTCATATGACCATAGACCCTCGCATCCCTACAATGCCGGGACGGAGCACGTTGGGTTTTCACCAACCAGGGGGGGGAGGGTTAGACTCCTTCCCCCCTTGATACATATCCCAACGTCGAAACCCGTAGAGGCCAGGTTGCCGCTGCAGGAGAACACGTCTGTCAAGGTTCGTCCCGCCGTACGTAATACGATTTCTGAGTCGATGAGGCTGACTGTATTTGACCGGTCGTAACTTTTAACTGCCGTAGCGCTGTTTTTTTCTTGTTATGATATTGTGTTCGTGATGCCCGCAGCAATGCGAATACAAACGCGCGTTGTGTGTGCGTTTGCGCGTGTGTGTGTTTTCTTCCTTTAATTATACGAGTCCACACGTCCGACAGGTCATCTGCAGATAGATCATCTACAGATAGATCACCTACAGATAGATCACCTACAGATAGATCATCTACAGATAGATCACATACAGATATATCATCTTCAGATAGATAATCTATTGTAGTAGATCATCTAGATCATTAACCTGCCGCTGTGAAATGTTGTGAGGGATGTTTTTTTTTTTTCCCATCCCATTCATTATCTTCGCACTTCCGTCTTTCTCCCTCGTAGTCGTAACTCAGATCCGGGATCACAAAGTAGGCTCCTCTCCCTCCTCCCCCACTACGGTTCTTGCCTTGCATTTTTATCGCGAGAAGATTTCAGCACTTTCTTCCCTCGTCAACTCTCGTCGAATTTTGCTATCTATGGTACAAATTCAACCCAGAAACATGTCCGTAGATCATTCAGATTACACGGCCTACACCCGGCAATATGACCTAGATCAAACAGATCATGCAGATCATACAGATCAGGAATCTGTCTGCCGTGAAAGATCTAGACCATCAAGTGGGGATAGATGATCTGTCCGACGATCTGTGAAACCTTTCGATCGCGACGTGTTGGTCTCTTCCACCACAGATAGTATACCTGCTGTGAAAATTCTAGGTCATCTAGCGGGGATCGATGATATATCTGTCCATGATGTGTGAATCCACTCGATCGCGACTTGTTGGGCTCTGCCGGCACAGATAGTCGATAATACTGTGAAATATCTAAATAATTTTCGTGGGGATGTTAATCTAGATGATCTGTCCATGAGGGTGCTAATCCATTAAATTCGCGAATTGGCCGCTACAGATGATGGTGGTGCTGCTGGCGCACGGAAGAGTGGACGAGTGCCTCGAGTACTGGCGGCAGCTCGTCTGCGTCAAGGGGATAAACGGGGTGCAGATATCGCCGGAGACGTACAATTTCGCCATCAAGTGCACCGCGTCTACCTTCGACCTGGATGAGATGGAAGTCGTTGTCGGGATGATGCAGGTGGGAAAGTGATATTGCTGCCTTGTTGCGTGTGATATCGGGGTATGATAAGTGATATTGTGGTATCGGTTTGATGAGTTGATATGATATCGGTATTTTATAGTATGACATCGGGATGATGCCGGTGAGAGAGTGATATTTCTGCCTTGTTGCGTGTGATATCGGGGTATGATAAGTGATATTGTGGGTATCGGTTTGATAAAGTGATATGATATTGGTATTTTATATTATGACATCGGGATGATGCAGGTGAGAGAGTGATATTGCTGCCTTGTTGCGTGTGATATCGGGGTATGATAATTGATATTGTGGTATCGGTTTGATAAGTTGATATGATATTGGTATTTTATGGTATAACATCGGTATGGTGGTGACATGAGCTAGATCATACAGATCAGGAATACATCTTCCCTGAGAGCGATCTAGATCACGAAGTGGGAAATCGATGATCTATCTGTCCCAAGTGGTGTGCAGTCTTTGTCCTTCATTTCATCGTTTTTTTTATTTCTGCTGCTCCGTCTCGAAGTGGACGCGGGGTCAATGGCCAAATGACGAAGGCAAATAATAAATTTGTTCCCCCCCCCCCCCATGTATCATACGACTACGGCCATGCATGAAAATGAAGTACATCCCCCCCCCCCCATTTACGCCCAGGAGCAAGGAGTGACACCAACAGACGATACCTACCTCGCGGCCCTCTACGGCCTTACTGGGAGAGGGGAGCACGTGGGAGGGGGCGCGCAGCTAGACCTGGTGGCACGAGCGTTCGACTCTATCGAGGGAGCAGGGGCGCCTCCCAGCACGAGCGTGCAACACAGAGTGGCGGTGTCGTACGCGTTCGGCGAGAAGTGGCAGAAGTCGATCGATATGTTCGAGGCAGTGGTGAGCGATGTTTTTGTTGCGTTCGCCATCGATCAGCCGGGTCCGGTGTGGCGGTCGGTATATATATTTTTTGTGTGTACTTTGTGTAATTTGTGTGTGTTTTTGTGTGTGTGTATTTTGTGTGTGTTTTTGTGTGTGTGTTTTGTGCGTTTTTTGTGTTTTTGTGTGTTTCTGTGTGTTTCTGTATGTTTTTTTTTGTGTGTTTTGTGTGTGTTTTGTGTGTTTCTGTGCGTTTTTTGTGTGCGTTTTGTGCGTTTTTGTTTTGTTTTCGTGTGTTTCTGTGTGTTTTGTGTGTGTTTTGTGTGTGTGTTTTTTTTGTGTTTTTTAGTGTGTTTTATTTTTAGGAGGGTTCAATGGCGAGGGGGTTAAAGTCTGATCCGGCTGACGGAGTGTTCGATCATTTATATTTCCTGAAAGGGGCCGCAGACGGGGCGGGGCGGGGGGGTACTTCATATTCAGGCGTGGCCGTAGTCGTATGATCATAGGCCCTCGCATCCCTACAATGCCGGGACGGAGCATGTCGGGTTTTCACCGACCAGGCAGACATTGCTAGCACCAAGCGCGAAGCACTGTGAGGTGTTGGGCGAGTCGCATGAAGGGTTAGCTGCATCCTACTAAGAACCGCTTGTGAGGCGGACTTGCGTATGGATGGCAGCTTTAATGTGTACTCATGTCATGCATGACCGTATTCGTACGAGCATAGACGCTCGCATCCCTGCAATGCCGGGGGGGAGGACGTCGGGTTTTCACCGACCAGGCAGGCATTGCTTGCACAAAGCGTGAAGCGCCGTGAGGTGTTGGGCGTGTCGCATGAAAAGCGAGTTGCATCCTACATTATCAAAGTGGGATTTGCTTCACGGAACTATTGTATTTTCTCCATCCGATTACAAATTGCTTTTGTTTTGCCCTATTTTCTGATTTCGCTCCTGCTATGTAATAGTCTGATGTGATGTGCCCGTCCTGCTTTCGCCGTTCTTGTCCGTCCTGTCTTGGCTTGGTGTTGGCTTGCGCTTCGGACTTTGGTTACCGTCGCACGCAGCTGGCGAGAAAAAGCCAGATTTCTCCCCGGGGCTGGAGGTGCCTGATAATGTCGCAGTTCAACCTTCAAAAGTACTCCGACATCAAGGAGGCGTGGGCCCGTAGCACATCTCCCGAGGTACGCTGAAAAGTGGTGGCTTTGGTCTTGTTTCGCTTGGCGCAAGTAAGCAAGCACGATAAAAAAAAAAGTGGTTGTTTTTTCATTCCCACATTTATAGGAAACCCGGGCGTGTAGTATATGTGCCCCGGGTGTCCCAGTTTGACGACCACATGCTGCGCCGGAATTCAGCCCTTGTGCCACGATGCTAGGGGGGATGTAGCACAGTTAGGCCAGACAATGGTTGTGACTATTACAGACACTATTATCCACACATGTAGGAAACCCGGGGATGTACTTTATGTGCCCCGGGTGTTCCATTTTGACGACACATGCTGCGCCAGAAATCAGCCCTTGTGCCACGATACTATTGTAGGGGAGATATATCACATTTAGGCCAGACAGTGATTGTGTCTGACTATTACCGACTATTACTGACTATTAGTATACTCCTCGCGCAGGGAACTAGCCAATAATGCATTTGCCTTACAAGGCATGCCTCATCGTTGGAATATAGTTTGTGTTCACGAGATTTATCGTGATACACCTGTTATGATATAAACGTAGGCCACAATATTGTTTCATTCGGTTAACTTTTCATTTTTTGCTGTTATACGTAAACATCCGGTTTATTGGGTGAAAGCTTTATTTTCTTGTCTTCTTCTCGTGTGTGTTCTTCGCCCTTCTTTTCTCTGTCCCACCTAGTCGTAACTCAGACCCGGCGTCACAGAGCAGGCTCTCCTCCCCCTCTCTCCACACTACGATTCGTGTCTTGCATTTTTATCGCGAGAAGACTTCAGCCCACTTCTCCCTCGTCGACTTGCGTCTAATTGTCCCATACAGTAGGGGTCCTCAGATTAAGGCGGTGGTGTGCCAGATCAGTATGACCGCCTTATAGAGGGAAGCCGCCTTATTAATTCCAGGTTATGAGTGCAACTCTCCAGTCGCGCCAAACAATTTTGACCGCCTTATATCGGGATACCGCCTTCCTCAGACCGCCTTATTGGGGATAAGCCGCCTTCTTTATTCCAGGTTATGAGTGCAATTCCCCAGTTGCGCCAAGCGATTTTGACCGCCTTATATCAGACGGCCGTATTGGGGATAAGCCGCCTGATTTATTCCAGGTTATGAGTGCAACTCCCCAGTCGCATCAAGCGATTTTGATCGCCCTATATCGGGATACCGCCTTCCTCGGACTGCCTTATTGGGGATAAGCCGCCTTATTTATTCTAGGTTATGAGTGCAATTCCCCATTCGCACCAAGCGATTTTGACGGCCTTATATCGGGACACCGCCTTACTCAGACCGCCTTATTGGGAAAATCCTAGTGCTGTATTGCCGTATTGGGTGCAGTCAATCCTGCTACCGTAGCGTGTGTCGTGAGATTCATGACTACCTTTTTTTCATGTCGGTCACGATGAAATTGCAATACAGGGGTTATACCCCGACTTGAGACCCCCCACCCAACGCGCTCCGTCCCGGCATTGTAGGGATGCGAGGGTCTATGGTCATATGACTACGGCCGTGCACAACATGAGTACACCCCCCCCCGACCGCCCGCGTCTCGAAAGGCTATGTGTGGTCAATGGTCAATGAAAGGCAACCAGCAAACGAGTACGCACCCTTGACTCCCCGCGCCCCGTTTGTCTGGGTTTCGTTCTGGGTGCGGTTTTTTTTTGGCTGGCGGCAGAAAGCGGAAGAATTGTCCCACCGCTACAACAGTCGTTCGAATACGCCATGAAGGCCGCGTTGCCAACGCATCGAAGAATGCCGAATTGGGCCTTGCAGCTGCGAAAAATGGCGAGCGACTTCGGGTGCACGGCAAGCATACACCATCGACAAGCTTGGTGGTGAAGGTCCTCGCAAGGGCTGGCCGACTGGAGAAGGCCCGCGATATTCTTCAGGTTAGTGGTGGTGGACGTGCCCTTGCTGCTGTGAGTAAAAACGCGTGCTACGACAAAGATAGCACTTTTCGGCTGAAAAACGTTTTCTGAATGGTCGATCTCCTTAACTCCTTAAGAAAACGGTCCTGCCGTTTGTGGGACAAAACCATTGAATAGGTGTGAATATATTTTTTTCCGCAGGTCTGAATGGGGCCACCAAAAACCTCGAATCGGCCGGACTTTTTCATTCTTGTGTTTCAATATTGTTCATTGTTTGCTTGGGCCATGGTATTGTTCATGCGGGCATACGTATACATTCGTATAAGCATTTGTTTTCCTCCCAAATCGGTTTTGGAGGAGGTTTTTAGAGCTCCTATTGGGCTATAATCAAGATAATCGAGTGACCACCCCCAAAAGGTAAAACCTTATTATCTAAATGGTGCGCTTCCTATCGCGGTATGCGTATTAAAGGTCACGCGAATTGGCTGGTAACGTGTTCGAAGGTTGATTCACAGGTCGAAATCAAACCTACTGGGTCAGGTGCGGGGCGGTTCAAGTAAGGGTGACCGGACTGCCGACGCGCGTGAGAGTTTGAAACGCTCGCTGACCGCGACGCGACCCGAACCGAACCGAACCGAACCGAACCGAACCGAACCGAACCGAACCGAACCGAACCGATTCAACTCGAGCCGTGGGATTTCGAGAACTTTCTGACCCGACCCACTGGTTGGGGTCGTTCATACCCATCAAGGTCGCTGATATTTTGAGCTACAGTACTATTAATAGTAGCCAGGGGTGGGTGTAACGGTTAAAAAAACGTGCGAACAGCGCCTGCTAAAAAACAACAATAGCAAACAAGTGCGAACGACAACCGCAGGGGATGAGAAGCACCATCAATCATCCCCGTCCGGGGGGGAAATCAGGGGTTTCCAGTATACATGCAGGGATTTTCTCATCAGGGTTTTTTCTCATAATTCCGCTAAAGGCGCGTGGATTTTGCAAAACGCGAGCGTGCGTACTACGCGTGACACGCATCCCTGCTATGAATTAGCATCCCTGCTATGAATTACCATGTTAGTATCATCCTTTGTATTTCGTATAAAACATGTCGGAATTTACAGCCGCGGTGTACGAGTATACCTGGGAGTAAACTCTCAGGGAATATATTAACCGTTGTCGTTTTGCCCCTTTTTCGTTTCTCTGCCACCGTGTTTCTCGGCTCGTGATACAAAAAAAGACGTGGGAGACCCATGCCTTGCGAGGCGTTTCTTCAAGGGTGTTCCAGGAGGCGTACGATATGCTGCTGGTCGCTTGCCGGGACATTGGCAACGCCGAGATGGCCCTGCTTTTCCTGGAGGTGCGTTCGGGCAAGGGCACACGCAAAAACAAAATCGATACCCTTATTTTATTTTAGCCCCAGACAAGGGGGGTATACTAAGTCCAAGTAAAACACAAAACTGGGAAAAAAACATGTTTTTGTTTTGTTTCTGTCAAATATCCCCAGCCCGCTATACATTAACCAAATAGTTTGTTTTGGATTTCTACATGGTTGCGAGTGTGGCCCCGTTTCTCCTTTTTTTTTCGTTCACTGCTTGTCGGATTGTGTTTTTGTGTGTAGGGTTCGATCGGGTTGTGTGTGCGGTAGAGCGTATACACGACTTCATTCACCCCTCAAGACAAATGATTGATTGCCACTTTATGATCTAGATAAACCATCAATTCCCACTTGATGTTACAGATAAATCATCAGTTGCCACTTGATGATCCAGATAAATCATCAATTCCCACTTGATGATATAGATGAATCATAAACCAATTCCCAATTGATGATATAGATATTTCATGCTAGACAGATCCCTGGTCTGTATGGTCTGTATGATCTGTATGATCTGTATGATCTGTATGATCTAGCTCATGTTGCCGGGTGGGAGCCGTATAATCTGCATGATCTAGGACATATTCCTTGGTTACAGATCCTGCATAACCCCTCACAGCGGCAGGTCTATATGTAGATGATCTATATGTAGATGATATGCCCCAAGGTGTGGACTTATTCGACGATTTCAACGCCTTTTCATTGGTCAAACACAGACGTTTCGAAGTGTTTCATTGGCCGAAACACAAACCACATCACAAAAACACAAGAATACAACATGGACACATATTTACACCCTGCTCCCGCTTGGGACCCTTATCGCACACCCCGGCCCGGTTCCACCCGGACCTGAACCCTCCAAAAGCTGATCCCACAGTATGTAGCACGCATTCTTCATGAGGCCCCTCGCTTGAAGCACTGTATACCAAGACGCATGCTACGATAGAGGCGATGCACCCTATTTTTTCTGAGGCTCCGCACTTTAGAAGCTCTATACTAATAGTAAGTAATAGTAAGCCACCTGCCTTTGGAGGAAATAAAAAAGTCACCCGATGAACAATACCATGGTCTACTGTAACTATACAATGAACAATATTGCAGCACAAGAAGGAAATGCCGACGATTTGGGGTTAAGGAGCCCGACCCTTCATAAACCATTTCAACCAAAAAAAGGTATACCTTATACCTCAATCGTAGCACGCACCCCTTTTTACCCCAAAACTGATGAATGTTCTTGTTTTTTTTTGCCCGGCGTTGTAATTATTGCGCCGCCAGGGGATGCGCAAGGGAGAGCCTCCGTACCGACCTTCCCCCTCGAGCCTGGCCTACGTCTTGGAAGTGCTGAAGGAAAATGGCAGGGCGGGCGAGGTGGCCACTGTGTTCGAACAACTCTGCCCCGAGGTATGTACCTGGTATGTCCCAGGTATTTGTTTTTACTCCAGGCAGATAAAACTAGCTTGGAACATATTTTCACCAGCACAGATCGTTTTCACGGATCTGCATCATCATCTGTACAGTTTTCCACGGGACTTATGGACAGGATCTGAGCTATACGATATAGGGATGTAAAGTGCCCACTTTTTTTCTGTGGCTATGATACTCGCTTGAGGAACTGTATACTAATAGTAAACAAAAAAATACCTTTGAGAAAGTCATGAAAAATAGTTATTATACCCGATGGCCTCGGTATACAAGGCATGCTTCATTGCAAAACACGAATGGTGTTTTGACGATAAGGCACGCCTTACAAGGCACGCGCCTTATTGGGTAGCTATAACCCCTTGAGGACTGCAGTCCCGTTGTGGGGACCAAACACTTGGAAGTAGTACCTGGTATGGGATATTTAGGTTTATGTGCTCTAGGATAAATAATCGGCACGGACACTGGGTGTGCTGGATGTCGACGGGTGGAAAGAACGGTTTCATGTGAAGAACAAACACACGCTAGTGGCAAGAGGGTTAAGCAGCCACAGTAGTGCTCATAAGTGTTTTGGCGGAAAAAAATGCTCCCCCCATCAGATCATGCGTCTACCTGTGAATGTTTCCGCAGGTGAAGTGCTTTGTGTTCTGCAACGTGGTTGCCGCCACGTTGTACTCTACAGTAGTCTGGTACTATGCGATATGTGTGCTCTGTACACGTTTCCACGTGATGACCTGCATGGGTGTGCATGATCTGTGCATATCATAGCTCCCAATTCGCTGACCTTTGTACGATCTATATAGGTCAGACAGGTCATGGTGTTTCCGATGTGTGAGCCTTGCGATAAGAGGCGTTTCTTGGGGAGGGGGCATCTAGTCGTTTTTTTCTATGGTTCTACAGTTAAACCCTAGAATGACTTTTTTTTAGACGTAAAATTCGCCATTTTTTTGTCCGGGGATCTTTAAAATGGAAAAAAGAAATTTTCACGATCAGCCAATCAGCGATGGGGGAAAAACTCGAATTTCACAATAAAAGTCTATTCATAGTTCGTGGATGCACATTTCATTTTTTTCCGACGGCGAGCAGCCGGACATTCCGAGCAAAAAATGTTTCGAGCTGCTGCGTCACCTACCGGTATCGTACACGAATTGGGTTGCTACCGGGGGCAGAGCGCAGAGCTGCAACACACGGACGCTTGAGCGTGAGCTAGCCGCACTTGACTGCAGTAAGAACATTGAGCTCGATGGCCGATCGCAGGCCAGTGCATCCCCTGTGGACGGGCATGCATCAAGCCGAGGCTTCTGAAGAACCAACTGGGGAGAGAGAGTAGAAGGGCGAAGCTGTGGTGTGCTTTCGTCTCAGAGGCCTCCGCGCGGCTTTTGTTCCGTTCCTTCACCGCCCGATCGCAGATGGACTCGGCTGCGGCGAGGCCATCGCGTTCGATGGCAGTCACCTGGCGCGCGACCGCCGAAGCCTCGCGCATCGCTTGTCCTGTTCATTCTAGATAACTATCCATCTTGACCCGACCGACTTTTCTCTTCTTCCCTTTAGTCGTGCTCCCCTCGTTTTTTTTTTATCCCAATCACGAAATCAGATTTCTTGCAGACCGGAAACCGGACAAGAGGCTATTTTCGGATGGAATTTTCTCGACGGTTGCTGAATGAAATCAGTTGGGGGTTGCGTTGCTGTACGCACCATATTCCAACGCAGTGGAACGTTCTAAATGAGTTTACATAAACGTGAGACACGTCTTTCCCTCGCCCAAAGAGCTAGAAAGATGCCCAAAAACATGTTATTCCGCCTGTAAAATGCCAGATATTAACAATATTGCCGAATGAGCGTTCATCCTCTTCGTTTTCACCAGCCAGAGATGTGTGTCAAGTGTCAGCGTGCAACTGGTCTCCACCTCGGAGATTTTCCTGATATGAAAAGTACCGTTTAGGTAGTGTAAAGCCAAGTAATTAGACTTTCCCAGGCTATTTTGAGTTTGCCCTGTTTGTTGGATTTTTAAAGTGGTGATTTCGAATAGCCTGCCACGTTTTTGGGTCAAAATAGCCCTTCATTCTTGCCTCTAACAGTACTGAGTAGTGTTTCGGATACGACTTCATGTTGAGCGGCCGGTGCTTCTTTTAACTATGCACTCTACGCCCCGGTGAAACGAGGGTACGTACAGCCCTATCTGTACACCGTCGTACCGATCGTGAGGTCTCTCTATGATGTGCTATTTAGGTACCGTTATTACAAGTGCCTTCGCTATGAGTTCGACCGATTGGTTGCAAGTACGCCCGCTGTGAGTTTGACCGATTGAATGGTTGATACTCGATTTTTCCCCGCTGCGTGGTATTTTGGGCGAGCTTGTTATATATCCCCTTAAACGGCCGTTCAGTACTTCCGAGGGGGCAGTCGACGATAGGGACGTGACGGGTTGTGGCAACGTTGTCGTTGTTATTACTGTTCTCACACTAATGCATTACCCAAGTCTAGAGTCCGTGGTCACAGGACAGGCTCCAAACTCTGGGGCCGACGAGTACTACGGGAAATACATACATAACCTGTACAAAATCGATTGTTAATACCCGTGACGCAAAACAACGTGACGCAAAACAGTCAACTACACATCATATATACCTGAACCACGTCGTATATTTTCTTAAACCACCACTTTTTACCTCTTAACTTTCCAACTCTGTGACAAGCCGTGGTCACAGATGGCTTCCCTTCTCCCGCCCGGCTCTTGCCTTCATTTTTGTTTATCGCGCACAGGGTTCCACATTCCCCCTGCTCGTCGATTTTCATCGAATTTGCAAACTCACGCTCTCGCGCTTTCCACGATGGGAAAAAGCACACAAACGGATTTGAACGCCCGACCTCATATCGTTACCCGGCCGGGGTTGGACCGTATGTGCTCGCTCGTGCCCGCGTTGAACCGTATGTGCTCGCTCGTGCCGGGGTTGAACCGTATGTGCTCGCTCGTGCGCGTTGGGGGTTGAACCCGGCGTACTCGCTGTGACCGTATTGCCAGACAGTCGTCGACGCAGGGGGGGGGGGCGGGGCGGGGGTGTACCCCCCCGCCTCGCTCCGTATTCAAAGTAACATAATTCCTTGCTTGATATTGAATCGACGGGGGTGGACCCCCCAAACGAGATCCGGTGCCTACTCCCGACTGGTAGTGGTCTGGAGATTGAACCCGTTATGCTCGACCGAATGCGTTGGCGGTTAAACCCTGCTCGCTTGTCCCTTCTGGGTTAAACCTTGCGGGTGTGCCCGGGCCGTCCTGCCCGGTCGCCGTTATCGAGGTTAAAACCCTTTGATTGTTGTATATAAGCATCGAGGCTGGGGCTTTATACGTACTGCTGAGGTCTGCTGTGAGTGATCCAATCTGTTCCCCTACACGTGACGTATGTATGCCACCCTACCAGTACGTATATGCTGATCACTCGCGCGGGGGTGGGTGTAAGTGTTCACTTGTTACGACTTACCAGGTATACAGTTGTGCGTCAGTCGTGGGTACGACCAGTTACCCTGTTGGTGCTCCATTATGCACGCCACGACGTATGTTGGGTGCACTTGGTTGCAGCAACAGCAACAGTAAAAATACCTACTCTCGAACCCGCTTTAACGACGATTTTTGTGTGGGATGTCCGGTACTGCTGTGGCCGTGACCCGTACACCTCGGTGGAATGAGAGATCCGTACCGTCTTGTATCCGCACCGCTGTCCCGATTAAGTGGGCGTCGTTAAGCGGTGCCATTCTATACCAGATACCTGGAATGTGTATACCTGGTACTAGTCATAGTAGTTATGTTTGTTCGTTTTCGTCGTTTTCTGAGCCTTACCATGTATCTCTACGTACGAGCGCGTTTTAGTGTACTGCTGTAGCATTACATGTAGAATATGTACGAGCCCGCCCAGCCCTTCCACTTATGAGCTCGACCGTTTGAAAGGTTTATAGTCGACTTAAAACGCTGTGTTGGGTGTATACTACTATACCCGTATAATATAGCACCAGGTATATACCTGGCACTCGATAAGCACGACCCGCGCCTCCCTGCAGTACGAATACATATGGATATCAGCTGTGTGCGTCTACGGCTGGGGTCTGCCCACGATTCAATTAAAGTTGCTCTGTGATGCGTGGTATGAATATGTACTATTAATATATACACTTCGAAGTATACATAGATATAAATAAAATGAGCATCAACCACTCAGGTGATCTTGGACCTGTTCGGCTCTGACTTCGCTTTAGACCGGACTCGCACTCGGGTCCCGTTTCGAAGGCCTCGCGTTGGCTTTCTCGCCCGCTCTTCTCGAGGGTCACCCCCCTCAGCCTCCGCCGGTCACTTTCCGCCCGCGCGCACTCTTGGGTCAAGCGCCGCCGCCGAGCGCAGCGACCTCAAAGTGCGCGGATCTTGCGGAGATGCTTCGGTTCTACTCGCCGCCGAGGATTTGTTTTGTGGTGCTGTTGTTGCTCCGCGGATCTTCACTCGCTGCAGGAGGAATATTTGTGGAGCTTGCTGCTGACTCGCGGGCCGCCTCAGCCTTGCCTTCTTCGATCCCTGACATCGTAGGCTCTCCGTTCGACCGTCACAGCCTTGCCTTCTTTGGCCCCTCCCTTCCCGATCGCGTGCCGTATGCCCATCAGACTCTCGCGTGCTGCATGCCCATCAGGCTCTCGGGATGCCCTCGGATCAGGCTTCCTGTATGTTTTGTTTCGAGGTTGTTTCTTCGAGGCAGCAAGATCATTTTGTGGTTGTTTCTTGGAGATACTCGTACTCATAGCGAGGTTTTACGTACCTACTTTTTACCTGTACTTGTTCCAGGATCTTGGGCTTTTTTTTCGGTCGCGAGCTTCGATAGCTCGGTCTCGCAAATGCGACTACCTACTCCCAACTACCTCCCTGAGCAAGCATTATATAGTCCCTTCCACCTCTTCGGCCTTGCTTCGTCGTGATACGAGTACAATACTACAGCAGCAAGCACGCAGTCTTTGTACAGTCAGTACTACCGTAGAACAGTAGTAGTACAATAATACGACAACAAAGTTTAGCCGATTATTTCTCGGGTGGATTCATACTGCCTTGGTACTGCTGTAGCTCCCTCCTTTTCAGGGTAGAAATATGAGTTTGTACGTAAAACAACAGCGTAGTACCAGGTACAAAGTACTGCTGTTTTGTACGTACGATGTAGCGAGCAGCTGGTCTGTAGCACTGCTGCTGCTGCAGTAGTACGTACTGCTGTACAGCAGTACTACTGTGGTTGTAGTGTATAGTGCTGTAGATACGAGTAGTCTGCTCCGACACGAGAGTCAGAGAAGGATTGAGACCCCCTCCCCGTTGCCGCCAGCTTTGAAATATCTCGACTATATCCACGCGCAACCGCTTGCTCGGCACGAAGTGTTTTCGCCGCACGACCAAAACTGAGCCCGACACCGGGACCGCGACTGGTGCATTTCTGACAGAAACTGAGAAATGAAGTTGCGAACTGAGTATCAACACAGTTAGCGTTTCCTTCTTCCTGCGACACTTGGCATTGCCTTGACTCTGTACGTATGTGTCAAATATCAAAACACGAGCGATCGCCATCACATTGTTGTCGTAAATCTCACAAACTATCCTGAAAACTGAGACTATCCACGGAACACCGAAAGTGACTCATCACATTTCTGAGACTGACTACTGTTGAGACTGAGAAATGAGGTTGCGAACTGAATATTTCAACACGCAGCATTCCCTTCTCCCTGCAACACTTGGCATTACCTTGATTCTGCACGTCAGATATCGAAACAAGACCAAGCGCCATCCCATTGTCGTAAATATTAAGGATGGTACGAAATAACTGATGTGCCAGGTAAGTTGCCCTATCCGAAGCAAAAAATGCCGGCACCCATGCGGAGTAATATATTCCCGGGGGTGTCGCAAGTTGAAAATAGATCGCACATGCTTCGTACTTCCCTTTTTGGACCCTTTTTGGAGCAAACTTGTGTTGCATAGACTGCTGTACAGTGTAAAGGGAAAAGTAATAGCGAGTGCAATTCCTTATACAACACAAATACATGTCACTAGATGATATAATATCTGAGGTACAGTGGGCTCCCGGTTTTAAGAAGCTTGAGTTTGATGTCCGGGCTCAACGACTTATTTTGTTTCCGACGTCGATCTAACTCTTTTGTGTAGGGTTTACAGCCGATCCCACAGTGGTGAGCTGTGTTTTTTTACCGAATTTTTCTATCGTTCGTGCCAATCTGGGCTCATTTTTCTCGACACGTTATTTCTTAACTGCAGGCACCTATACTACTATTAATACTGTACTTGTGTTGAATGGTGATTTGTTATATCGAGTAGATTCACGAAGAACAACTCGTGAATCTTGACGCCATTCAGCGTTTTAACCTTAAAAAAAAAAATCACGATCTGCGTCATTTTTTTTGTCGTGACTTTACTCGTACTGTATTATAATACATTTTTGCAGTAAATGCGCCTGATAAGTCACAGCCTTGCCTTCTTTGGCCCCTCCCTTCCCGATCGCGTGCCGTATGCCCATCAGACTCTCGCGTGCTGCATGCCCATCAGGCTCTCGGGATGCCCTCGGAAAGGGGATAGCTGACTCTGTCGCCTACGCCGATTGCGGACAGCAAGCGGCTCCCCAAAGCAACCGCTGGGCGCTGGCGAACGAGAACACTGCGGCCTCGAAACCTCGAGGAGGAGGCGGCACGTCTCAAACAAAAACGAAGCAAAGTATCCTGAGAATCCGGACGTAGGCCGGGCATACGACCTGTGAGCTTGGCATCTTGCCAGCAGGGCCAAACCAGCGGCGCGGGAGATTGAAATATCACAGCCTACTATGTCGTCATACGGTCGGTGACTTCAAAATGTACCACGGGCCCGGCCCGGCCCGGCCCACTCGCGCACCACTCGCGAAGATTCTTGGATTAAATGTCACAACTCGTGAGTTTCGTTTTCTGTTCGTTATGGATGACGCTGACTGAGCAGGCCCTCGTAGGATACTGCTTACAGCAGCACATATCACATATCACAGAGTACATAGAGGGTAAAATAGTTCAGTACCAAGACTAAACACACAGAGCACACCCAGAGTACACACATACAACAGAAAAAGCGCCTGCACACAGAACAGTACCGACAGCATAGCACAGAGCACATACAATACACAATACACAACGAGTGAGTACACAGAGCACACACAGCAGTTAGATCTAGCTGTTGTGCTGGAGAGCAGAGTACCCTGGTGCGCGTTTAGCAGCCGAGTACTCGTCTATAAGGGTACCCGTCGAACAGCTGGGTACCCAGGTGCCCGGAGCCCAAAATCTCGCGAGTATAAAGTGTTATCCATACTCGTACTCGTGACGGGTATTAGCTGTTTTGCCGTTTTCAACCGCCGCTGTACTGCGCGATCAGACGGGGAGTTTTTGCTGGAATAGGATACATCAAACATACACACACCGACACGCCCATACAAAGAAAGACAGAACACAGCAGTATACTATAGTTCGTATATAGCTGTCACAACTACACCTGCTGGATCCCCCCTGCTAGCTGTGTGGTACGGATCCTGCGCACGCATACTGGACACCACAGCCGTCACAAAGACAACAATCTGAGCAGCGGCTACTACTGCGTGTTACACAGCTTCTTCTGCTGTACTGCTGTGCTGTTCGATAAGTGGCGCCTTGGTTGCTTTGTAGTTTGAAGTCTAGACATGCACCCGTAACATTCAGCAGTTCTCGTACGTAGTAGTACAGCAGTACTGCTGCACCAAAATATTCGTCCGCATGTTGATCGGCCTATCGTTTTACGTAGATATACTTACTATGATATGCATGCATACGTACTCATCGTAGATCTGTGTATGTATGTACTCTACGTAGATTGAAAACTGTTGGGACCAAATTCGCAGATTTGTATAAAATGCGCATGTACACAGCCCAGAGAGGAGCAGACGCATGCAACGTGGTATCAACTACTGCTGCACGACGCTTTATGTGTGCCTCGTTCAATGTCAAGGCAGTGTGGTCCTTATTCTTGTCTCGTGCGTGGTGCGTGTGCTGTGTGTGTTCCGTTCATGCGGTGGGTCAAAAACGAACCAAAAACCTATGGGCTAACCTTTTATTACTGTCATAGCCCATAGCCAAAAACCAGTCGTACGGCAGGTTTTGCATGATGGTTGCGAGGCGGTGTCAAGCCAAAACGTCTCCCCTGAATGATTTACCACAATTCGCGACTTTGAAGGCCCAGAGCACGCTCCACGGGCCTCGGCCGGGACCCGTACTTGCACCGTGGTGTACACGCGCCCCCCCTGCGTGCCCCGCAGCCGATAGCGCGAGAAAAGAACCGCGGCCGGAGGAGAAAAGTGAAAGCATTCCGGGAAAATGTCCATTTGGTACCTATACACATGGTAGTTCGTACATATACTACCAGGGCATTCCTCGGGACGCGTTTTCGACTCCGGGGCCATATCCCGCGGGAATCAAATACTCAGGGCTGTGACTACTGTAGTATTTGTATGGGCATTGGGTCTGACCACCTCGGGACTCTCCGAGACGGGATTCAACAAACACGGGATTCGAGGGGATTGCTAGTGCGGGATCCGGCCACAGCAGTACTCCCCGGCATAGGATCCAGCCCCGGTGGAGCTAAATCCGCAGGAAAAAGGCCGACGAAGGCTCTAAAAATATTCCTTACGTAAACGGGCACGCTCGTCGTACGTACGTACCCTGTCAAAGTCCCACGATCTATCGGCAGAGGGATTGAATAGCATTGCCGGGGTTTACGTTGCTCTATTCACGGGATTCGGCATATCTTGAATTTTGCGACGTGTTGTGCGGGAACGGGATATCATGTGTATTTGCACGGGACTCGTTTGTGCGGGAACGGGATTCATCGTTTTTCGTGGGCGCGGGGACGGGATATAAGAATTTTCGCGGGACTGGTTTGTGCGAGGTGCGGGGGCAGGATTCCACATGATTCACGGGACCACGGGATAATCCCGAATCCCGACTAAAACCCGACGAATGCCCTGTGTAATACCAACCGACACCACAAACCTCGTACATATGATGCGTCGTGAACGAGACGAATATTGGTACGGTATGTACCAGTGATGAACAAAACGGCAAAGCCGAATTTTTTTTTACACAAGTAATTACGGGAAACGGCCTTTTGAAAACTTACGCGTAATTACGTCCACGATGAGGGGATTTACGTAAGCATCCCCCGGGGCTCAAAGAAGGATATCCCCGGAATATATTTAATTTAATGTACGTCTTATGCCTTTTTGGTTTTCGCTGGAACTCCATTTGGCCTGTTGAACACTATAAAAGACATCGCATGTTATATATACTCATCATGCAGTACTGCGGTAAAATGATGTTCCCAGCACCCAGCAGTGCCCGACGTGCAGGGCGGTGCACCGAGGCACTGCTGTGTGTTGTACATCGCGCCCGGTTTATAAGGGGCGCATGGGTTAACGTAATTAAAATAATTACGGCCACAAAGGAAGTTACGGCGACCCCAGATTGGTTACGCGTAATTACGTTTACCCCGTTTTGTATATCATGACTGGTATGTACAGGTTTCGTACACACACGTACGAGTAGTATATATACTAATATTAATATTTGGTCAGAGCGAACCTTTTTTTCATTTTTGGTCTAACTTTTATGCAAGAAAGTACATCCTCTATAATATATGGACCCATATCACCTGTGTTGCTCTCCCCCCATAAAATCTTTGATTCTGGCTCTAGGTATTTCAGCCTAACGTCTGGAACAACCTTCACCACTGTATTTTTTCCTATAGGACATTTCGTAATTCTGCTCTAGCCCCATCCTCACAGCTAAAAAAAAATCCACCACCCTGCGATGGGCTCTTTGGTTCTCTCACTACTGTGTGGCAAAGCGGCAGCAGTTTTCGTGTCCTCTACGAACAGCGACTAGGTCAACTCGTACACGTACGTACAGCATCATATTTCGTACGTACGACCTCGTACACTAAATCTGGTACGTTTCGGCCGTTTTTTTGCTGTTTGTGAAGGCACACTACAAAGGACGATTGCGGCCGCTGTTGTGCTAATCAAAATTTCCACCACCCTGGTTATTCTTCCTTGGGTCTGCGCAGGCACACAGAAGGAGTTCTGGCCGATTTCATGTTGGTCTAGCACAGCGAATACTTCGTTGCACATCGCCTTATGGGGCGACGCGACTGCCTAGCCGCTCGAGCTGCGAATTCGCTTTCAGCAACAGCGGGCCTGAATTCTCGAAATCTACAAATCCCATCGCCAATGTAGCTTCGGTTTTGGCTACACCAAGTATCACTTAGGCTCGGGCCTTGGTGCTGTGTCTCCTCGGTGCCTTGGTAGGGAGAACGCAGGTACAACGACGAGTGCATCCACATGCTTTTTGAGGGGCTGATTTTGACCAAATCCCGGTTTCAATAATATTAGGCGTTATGGAAATACATCATTTTTGTGATTTTTGGGGGAAGCAACACAGGTGATATATTCATTCGATGCTGTCTGATGTCGGAGATATATCATATGTGGTATTTGGCACTTGTAACCTGTATGCGTCATATATACCGTATATAGTACCAGGTACCGGTATATACGTATATACGTACAATACATACACTGCCCAAAGCATATGTACGACGGCCGTAGTATGTTAATTGGCGGCGGCCCGTTTCACTTCGAACTGCGGTCGTGACGCGAATCCCGTATTCAGACCGCAAACTACCCGGAAAAATCGCAAGTATTTACGTGTCTTGGCAAATATGTGCACGTATAGCTGGTCGCGTATTCCTCGGGTCGATGTTGTTGTTATTGTTGTTGCTGTTCTCTCATCAGCTATAATTTAGCTCATGGCCACAACACATACATACCTGGTATATATTTATACCAGTTACCAGGTACTGGTATGATATAAAATATGGTCTGGTCACAGGACAGGCTCCAAAGCGCTACGAGTGTGTGTGTGTGTTCTTCACATTAAACTCTCCTTTCTACCCGTCGACATCCAGCACACCCAGTCTCCGTGCCGATTCTTCATCCTAAAAAGGTACCAGTTCTGTGGTCACAAAACTACGACACAGATACTACGCTCAGTGCATTAGAATGGGACGAACTCATACACCTCCCAAGGCCAGTAAATATATACATATCATATGTACTTCGTACGCCGGTAAATACAGGTGGGGTCCGCGTACGTATGCCCCAGATGCCTACTCGTACATATACATATATACCAGCCTAAAATATACGAGTTGCCACCGAAAACCGAGGGGATCGCGTAGTACGTATATCATATATATTTTTTCGAAGGGCAACAACATGAAGTTCATCTCGCCTAACCGAAAGTAAAGTACCTAGTACCAAGGAAGAGGAGAAAAAGGAAATATAAAGGCCGATGCTCGACGCCGGTGCTCCAAAAAGCGAGCCGAGTCTTACACCCGGCGCGCGTGTGTGGGTGTGCGTGCGTGCCTATTTTACCCGGTTCGTGTGAAACCTGCACGGGGGTTCCTCATGCTTTCTCTCGCGTCGTACCGTATCTACGCACTTACTTTGAGAGAAGTCTAACAGCGGTCGGTATCGGTCGGGCGGACGTTGAGTTACCTGAAGGGTTTCAATCGCTCGCCCTCTCTAATAAGCCAGGACGTGAAAAAATGAATACAGCAAAACAAGAGGCATTTTTCATACGTACAGTAGAGATATTTACCATCGCAATGATCTCGTTTGTGGTCACACTACACGCTCAGAAACCACAAAACAAATAACGACTCCACCGGGTTCTCGCGAGGTGCTTCGTTCTTCGTGTCCCATTTTGGATCCGTCGTCCGTCGCCGGCGCCCGGTTCCTTCTGGCGCCCGGCGTCGTTGCCGACGCGCCGCACTCCACAGCATTCCATTAGGTAACCAACCCCGGATTATTACGGCTCAGGTCCGTCTTTCTTTGTGCTTTTCAGCCAGTGCCACAACCGGCGGGAAGGGAGCGGGGTGCCCCCCGGAGCTTTCGCCACCGCAGCTTTCGCTGCGGTCGCCATAACCTCTGTTTTTTCCTATCCTCTCTGCTTTGTCGTGCTGTTGTAGAGCTGCGATATCGCTCACGGAGTGATACTCAATCACTGTCTCCCAGTACAACAAGGGGGCTTTTCTGAAAAGAGGATCTGCCCTGCGGGCTTCGCCTCTTTTCCGTGTCAGGTTACTACTATACTGCTGCTGTGTTGTTGCTGCTGCTGCTGTACAGCAGTACAGGACACCTAACTAATAATAAACAGGCTAATAAGAAGGCTGCTGCTGCTGCTGTACAGCAGTACAGGACACCTAACTAATAAAAAACAGGCTAATAAGAAAGCCAGGCTGAGATTTAGAGTAAAATAATAAATTATGGAGTCGTTATCTTCAAATTAGTGTAGAGAGCACCCTTTGTCGAAAAAGAAATCCAGTCTGAACCATATTTACTGTTTCTTATTAGGTGTTCTGTACATCAGCTACAGCTGTTAGTTCTAGTGATTGAATAGTAAAACAGTCAAAGTTAGTTTGCTCGTTGCAACCGCTAGCTGCTTGCGGCGCTCTTTTCAAACTTTTTTAAGCGGATCAGTCTATTTCAAGATACTACTATACTGCTGCTGCTGCTGTACAGCTAGCTGTGAGTTCTACCGATTGAGTTGAAATAAAGACAAAGTTGTCGATGCCACTTTTCTCCAATTCATGAAATTTTTCGCCGAGTGTGTACTTTGAAGTCTTTGCAGCTGCCCTGACTACTGCGGCGTCGTTCACATGCCTTATCATGTTTTCGTTTCCCGCTGCGTGCGGGCTGACTTCATTATTAATGGCAAGGGTTAATGGTTATAAATAAGGATTACATATCATCCCTGAGTTTTCCGAGCCCGACGCCCATTGGTCGAGGGGGGCCCCCAGCCCCCCTCGTCCAATCAGGGGCCGCGGCGCGCGCCGCCGGATTTACCCCTCGGGGAAACCCCCCAGTCCCGCCGCACCCGGGGACGAGCCGACGCCCATTGGTCGAGGGGGGCCCCAAGCAATCAGGGGCTGTGGCGCGCGCGGCGGGAGTTACCCCTCCGGGGAACCCCCCAGTCCCGCCGCATCCGAGAACGACAGGGCCCCATCCCCGTTTCGGAAATCCCTTCGTGTATCTACAACTCCAATCAACCGGGGGACGAAAAAAACGACCCCCCGGGTCAAAACCGCCCCGCACGGTGTGGAAGCCTCAGCCCCACCGGCCGATCGCTGATTGGCTGGGGCTCGAAATAAAGCCAGTACCACCCGGGGACGATAGGGACTCATTCCCGGATCGAAAATGCCTCCATACATGTACAAATCCAACAGCACGGGGACTAGAACCTAGATCTCCCGGGTCGACACACCGCCGCGCACGGTGTGTAAATCCCAGCCACACCGGCCGATCGCTGAATGGCTGGGGCTTGTATACAAAGCCAGAGCCACCCGGGGACGACAGAGTATCATCCTCGGATCGGAAATATCGCGTTTCTTGTTGCTCGTTTTCTTATCAGGTGTCCGGCCGAAGACATTCATTTATTTTTGCACCGTACTCGTACTTACACCCAGTAGTGGACAAAGCATGATAGTAGATCTTCCTAAGGTAGCTATTTACGCACTCTAATTGGCTAAGGGTACGTTTTGCGCGGCTCAATCAACTTGGAGTATTCCCAGCCACAGCATCCCGAGTCAGCCTAGAGCCTTTCCAAGCTCAGCATCCACGCCGGCCGAGTCAACCTGGAGTCTGACCGAGCACAGCATCCCAGCACTGACCACTGACATAGGGTTCGGGTTCGGGTCGGAGGGTCGGCAGGCGCCAAGCACAAAACCCCCGTAAATATCTACTATCAAGGTTCGCCCACCCCTCACTCACACCATACACATACATATTGTATACATGCGCGTTGTGAGCTAAGCGTCGCGAGTAATGACGCGCTTATTCCAGTCACCGCTGCCAAGGGGATAAACAACAGATTTAGATCGAGGCTAGGGTTAGCCCAGGCGATCCTATTACATATAGTAGTATTAAATACCAGGTAAAGTACAAGTAGTAGTAGTACTAGTAGTAGTAGTGGAAGTAGTAGTAGTGGTAGCAGTATAGTAGTAGTAGCACTACGTACTAGCACTTTTAATAGTAGTAGTAGTAGTAGTAGTAGTAGTGTAGTAGTAGCACTAGTAGTAGTATTGGTACTCGTAGCAGTAGTGGTAGGAGTAGTGGTAGTAGTAGTAGTAGTAGTAGTAGTAGTAGCAGTAGTAGTAGTAGTAGTATTAATAGTAGTAGTTGTATTAATAGTAGTAGCAGCAGGAGTACATACGAACCTACCCAAATAGTTAGATAATTCTTCTTACAATATTAGAAGAGACGATAGTAATCTGAAACAGAAAATAGGCGAAGCCAACAGGGCAGATCCCTTTTTCAGAAAAGCCTCATTGTTGTACTGGGAGACAATGATTGAAAGACACTCCGTGAGCGATATCGCAGCTCTACAACAGTTCGTCTGGTCACAGTCGCATCGTAACTACGTTAGCTTCAAGTACATAGCGACACATGTATCGAGTAGTGCACCGTTCAACTCAGGTGCCCGTAATTCCTTGCTATAGTAAATACATTTGTACACCGTGCCGTATCAAACGTGGCAGAGGTCCGCCAACGTATGGCACGTGACCCTAAAGCGGAGGCACCGAGAAGTAGGATTTCGTTCCCATCTTCCCCACTTCTAAACGTCGAGGAACGAATGGGATGGGGGGGGGGCGAGGACCAAGCGAAACGTAGAGAACATGCCGACTGTGGCAGACGTTATGCGTGATCCGTTAGGCGAAAGCGAATGTTAACGGCGACGGGTTGCGGGCTGCGGTATCTGGGAAAAGGTAGTGTTGTGAGACCACCCACATAAAAGTACCGCGGCTGTCGCCCTTCAAAGACGAAGTGAGCGTATGTTAGTTCCGGAAGAACCGCACGAAGACACGCCCCGAAAGGCTCCACACCGACTAGACGCGTTCCCGGGGGCCTCAAACTCCAATGGCATACCTAAGCGCCATGTCACCGTCGGAGGGATTCGAAAACTCGTACACGACTTTCACACAGGACAACCAACGGTAGCATAACCCATAAGCAGCTAGGCTAGAAGTTTGGGGACAATAAGGAAGAGAAAGAACCCGCAAAAAGGATAAGAGTCAAACGAGCGAAGTCATTGAGATCAGAGAAAGGTCAACAAGTACCAGGTATGGGTGTAATCTCATGCCGCAGCAGAGAGGCCTCATTGATCCCAAATTATACGATTTAACCTATGACGCAATGTTACAACAGTAATGTGAAACAGAAAAGAGGCGAAGCCCGTAGGGCAGATCCCCTTTTCAGAAAAGCCTCCTTGTTGTACTGGGAGACAGTGATTGAGTATCACTCCGTGAGCGATATCGCAGCTCTACAACAGCACGACAAAGCAGAAAGAGGCTAGGAAAAAAACAGACCATCCCGCTCGCCAATCGTTGGTAGCGAGGTGTCCCGTCGACAACGACATCAGTTTTGTTAGTGTTTATTTTACCGGGGTACCTACTCTCTGCGACGAGGTGCCGCGTTGATTGCTAGACACTTAACGCGGGAGTAGTAACCCTGGGTGAGAGTCTCCGGCTGGTCGCAGCAGGAGGCCTCGTTGATCCCAAACTATATACGATTTAACCCACGACGCAATGTTACAACAGTCATATTGTTTGATTTGTTGTACTTGAACTGAAAACTCCTCATGACGATTGCCTCCTAAATTATTTGGCGGTTCGACAACTCACAACTGATGACGTATTTGTTCTATTTTTCTACTGTATAAAAAAAAACAGCAGCAGCAGCTGTACGTAGACACACACTCGTACGGCAGTAGCAGCAGCAGCAGCAGCAGCAGTTGCAAGCAGCAGCAGGCAGCAGAGGAGAGCACCAGAGCAGGACCTCCCCCCTTTTGCCCCCATGTTCTTGTTTTCCTGTGCTACTCTGTCTTGCGTTGTCCAGATCACAATGTCGAGATTTGCTTGAAAGTGTACATACGTTTTGCTGTTTTGTGTGTATTTGCCCCTAAATTATTTGGCGGTTCGACAACTCACAGCTAATGACATATTTTTTCTATTTTATTAAAAAAAACAGCAGCAGCAGCTGTACGTAGACACACACTCGTACGGTAGTAGCAGCAGCAGCAGCAGGCAGCAGAGGAGAGCACCAAAGCAGGACCTCCCCCCTTTGCCCCCATATTCTTGTTTTCCTGTGCTACTCTGCCTTGCGTTGTCCAGATCACAATGTCGAGATTTGCTTGAAAGTGTACATACGTTTTGCTGTTTTGTGTGTCTTTGCTCCTAAATTATTTGTCGGTTCGACAGCTCACAGCTGATTACGTATTTTTTCTATTTTACAAAAAATAGCAGCAGCAGCAGCTGTACGTAGACACACACTCGTACGGCAGTAGCAGCAGCAGTAGCAAGCAGCAGCAGGCAGCAGAGGAGAGCACCAGAGCAGGACCTCCCTCCCTTTGCCCCCATGTTCTTGTTTCCCTGTGCTACTCTGTCTTGCGTTGTCCAGATAAACAATGTCGAGATTTGCTTGAAAGTGTACATACGTTTTGCTGTTTTGTGTGTCTTTGCTCCTAAATTATTTGTCGGTTCGACAGCTCACAGATGATTACGTATTTTTTCTATTTTACAAAAAATAGCAGCAGCAGCAGCAGCTGTACGTAGACACACACTCGTACGGCAGTAGCAGCAGCAGTAGCAAGCAGCAGCAGGCAGCAGAGGAGAGCACCAGAGCAGGACCTCCCTCCCTTTGCCCCCATGTTCTTGTTTCCCTGTGCTACTCTGTCTTGCGTTGTCCAGATAAACAATGTCGAGATTTGCTTGAAAGTGTACATACGTTTTGCTGTTTTGTGTGTCTTTGCTTCTAAATTATGTGGCGGTTCGACAACTCACTGATGATAACGTATTTTTCTATTTATTCTATTTAAAAAAAAAAAACAGCAGCAGCAGCTGTACGTAGACACACACTCGTACGGCAGTAGCAGCAGCAGCAGTAGTAAGCAGCAGCAGGCAGCAGAGGAGAGAGCCAGAGCAGGACCTCCCCCCTTTTGCCCCCATGTTCTTGTTTTCCTGTGCTACTCTGTCTTGCGTTGTCCAGATCACAATGCCGATCACGAAGATCATGGGCGTGGACCAGTTCCAGAAGCAGTACGCGTACAACGTGAGGCACATGTACGGGAAGGAGGGGAAGCGCACGAACTACACCCCCTACAGGCGAGAAAAAAAACAAAACAAAAAAACGTCTGTTCACGGGTCCACGGTTAAACCTCGCGGGCCGGGTCGGGTTAAAGGGTGACCCGACCCGACCCGACCCGTGAGAGTTTGGAAACCTTTTGGCCCGGCCTGTTCCGACTCGACCCGACCCGACCCGACCCTTGAGAGTTCGAAAGCCTTCTGACCCGACCCGTCCCGGCCCGACCCGACCCGACCTGTGAGAGTTTGAAAACCTCCTGACACGACCCGACCCGACCCGTGAGATCTCGAAAAATTCCTGACCCGTCTGACCGTGAAGAGCCCTGGAAAAAAAAACTGATGTATACTTACGTAGGTCCTTGAAGTAGATTGCTTATCTTGTGTATGATATCGATCGCTTTTAGGGGTGTTTGGGGCTTTTTTTTTTTTTTTTTTTCCACAAAAGCTCGCGGTTGTTTCTTGCCCATTTGCGTGCCGTCTGTTGTCGCTGCTACGGTATTATTCGTAGTTTTCGTTGCGTTTTTTTAGAGCCGGATTTCCGAAACCATTTCAAGCTGTCACCCCTCTGCACCATGCAGCTCGATGCGTGAGGCGACTCGCGGAACACCTTAGGGGCGCTTCGCGCTTGGTGCAATCGAACAGCGTCTGCCTGGTCGATGAAAACCGACGTGCCCCGTCCCGGCGATGTAGGGATGCGAGGGTCCATGGTCGTACGACTACCGCCATTCATGGCCATTCGTGACATGAGTACACCCCCCCTGTTCTAAGGCTTGGATTGGGTAGGCACAGTAATAGGACAACCTTTTACCAGTAGCAGAACAGACTAATGCCCTGACATTAACTCATTGAAGCTGTCGTCCATATGCAAGCCCGACTCAAGAGCGGTTACTAGTAGGATGCAGCTCACCCCCTTCATGCGACTCGCCGAACACCTCCCGGCGCGTGGCGCTTGGTGCTAGCAATGTCTTCCTGGTCGGTGAAACCCGACATGCTCCGTCCCGGCATTGTAGGAATGCGAGGGTCTATGGTCATACGACTACAGCCGTGCACGACATTAGTACCCCCCCCGCCCCTCTCCTCCGAGATGTGCTTGAAAGTGTACATACGTTTTGCTGTTTTGTGTGTCGTTAACGTGGCAGTAGTAGGTATCGTGCGCACGCCACACGGCAGGTGCTGACACAGAGCTAACAGAAGAAAACAGTAGCAGCAGTAGCAGCAGCAGGCAGGCAAGCAGGCAGAACAGCAGAGCAGAGGACCTTTCCCCTTCCTCTGGTGTTCTTGTCTCCTTGTTGTGATGCTCAGCCTGCGTTGTCGGCCCAAGCTCAGCAGTGCCCATGTTGCTGACCAAGCAATGTACGGATACTTGTAGTCATGCTACTGTCAGTAAAAAAAACAAAATGAAAAAGTGAAAAAGCTAATAAAAGTACAGCAAGTATTTAATAGTAGTTCGAAGAGCTGTCTATCCAAAGTTGGGCCGTCTCTGTTGCTGACAAAGTAAAGCTGTTCACAAGAACAAAAAAAAAAGTGAAAAAGCTACAGCAAGCAGTAGTTCGAAGAGCTGTCTATCGAAAGTTAGGTCGTTCGTTACGAAGAAGAGAGGTGTATTACGGTCCACTCGTAACTAACGGCCGACCTCTAATCATGAAATAATAGTTGTTCCTATATATAAACACAGGTGGTATCCTGCTGGGGCTTTCGGTGTGGAACTACGCCTGCATGCCGTGCGTACCGGTTTCCTGAAAAACATATATATATATGTACGTATAAGATACTCGTATATAATACGACTCGTACGAGGGGTATAATTGGAGCCCTACTCGTTTATATCGGTTGAGAATGGTGCCCAGACCGATATTGTATTGGCACACTATGTCGAAGGACATAGCCAAGCACATGAAACGCGTTGTATCACGCCCACCTCGCAGACGTCGCAGCTGCTGTTGCCGTTACCGCAGTTCACTTGCGAGGGGTGCTACTGAGGTAGCCCTCGTTGAGCGTGCTTTCCCGTCAGACATATGATTAATATCGTTTCCGTAGAATATAGCCGCGCCAGTCTCATACCCGAACGTGCTTGATGTACTCGTATGTACTGGGTGCGAGTACTCGAAGCGCATACGTAAATGTTTATGCATGCACTCTACGCTCTATACCTAGTACTCCATATATATGAAATTATATATGCGCAGTATATATCGTACATATATATTGTAAGTGTAAATATTTAATACCTGGTACCTGGTAATACATGTCTATATAATACGTATCGGAGTTCTTAGCTGGTGAGCCAAAGCTCTCGTACTTCGTATACAGTCAGTAGGCAGACCACCATATATACGAGTACGAGAACACCATGGAGAATGGTCGCTATGCTTCACCTGACATGATACCTGGTATCTGGTACGTGAGGTCGATGTACTTACAGATTGTCAGAATTAGCTGCTCCGGCATGTCAAATCCAGGCCGCATATTTTGCGCGGGTTGAATATCGGTGCACGCAGTCGTACCAAGAGTGTACCTGGCGTACCTGAAGAAGACACCAGGTAATCGATGAGCATGCCACCCTTATTCCTGCCCTATCTAGCAGCTGCTGCTGGAGTGTTGGAATGATAGTGGTGCGCGTCGATCGCCGCCCTTCGTTCGCTTCTTCTGCTGCTATGAGTACCTGGTACGTAATACTGACTGGCCAAATCGTAAAAAATCAACGCCGAAAACAACTCTACCGAGTGACGGCCTTAGGATGCCGCTGGCCAGCGGTTTTCCAGCTGCGAAAGCCCCCCCCCCCCCATATATTTATAGGTTGGGTTGGCGTCGGTTGGCAACGACGCTGTAAAACACGCCACTCGCTGCGTGAGCTAGACAACCAGGGTGCCGTTTTTTTTTTTTTTATTTTTTTTTGGCGGTCACCAAAGCTGGCGGTCGAGTAGATCATTTGTGCGGGGTGGAGAACCTTTGTTCCGCACAAGGGGAATGGTCGTATCACGTAGTGTTAATATGGTAAGGCGTCCGCGAGGCAGTTACATAGTAAACCCCATTGCTGTCTCCGGAAGTGGCCACACCAGAAATTAAATTAACTCATTGAAGCTGTCGTCCATATGCAAGTCCGCCTCGGAGGCGGTTCTTAGCAGGATGCAGCTCACCCTCCATGCGACTCGCCCAATACCTCACGGCGTTTCGCGCTTGGTGCAAGCAATGTCTGCCTGGTTGGTGAAAACCCAACGCGCTCCGTCCCGGCATTGTAGGGATGCGAGGGTCTATGGTCATATGACTACGGCCGTGCACAACATGAGTACACCCCCCCCCCCCCTCAAAGACGGGATGGGTTCGTGTACAACGAGCATATGGATGGAAGGGCCCATACTTATTTTTCATCCATCCCATTTGTTATCTTCGCCATCCTAGTACATAGTAAATCAGATCCGGGGTCACTATATAGGCTATTTCCCCCCCCCCTCCCTACTACGGTTCTGACTTGCATTTTTTACCGCGAGAAGACTGCAGCCCCTTCTTACCTCGTCGACTCGCGTCGAAATCTGCCTGCCCACGCTACGAAAGCGCTCTCATCCAATTGGTTCCTTTTTATTTTCGCAAATACAGTAAAACAAATGTCTCACCACACGGTGATATTCGAAATCGGGGTACCAATGCTAGTAGCATTCGAGGCTGACCACTAGACTACCGGGGCTTTGGGTTTGTTTAATTAAACCCCTATAGAGGTGCACCTCAATTTCGGGGACTATTGACTTGGAATTAGACCTATTAATAGACATGTGCTTCTGTTCAGCGAGGTAGTAACAGGTTTAAGGACTGGATCGGGGAGATGAGATATTTTTTCAGGTCTGAATGGGCCACCAACCCGAAATCGCCGGACTTTTTTTCATTCTTGTGTTTCAATATTGTTCATTGTTTGCTTGGGCCATGGTATTGTTCATCGGCTACGTATACATCGTATAGCACTTTTGTTTTCCTCCCAAATCGGTTTTGGAGGAGGTTTTTAGAGCTCCTATACTATAATCAAGATAATCGAGTGACCACCCTCAGAAGGTAAAACCTTATTATCATGGTGCGCTTCTATCGTGGTATGCGTCTAAAGGTCACCGATTGGCTGGTAACGTGTTCCAGGGTTGATCACAGGTCGAATCAAACCTACTGGGTCAGGTCGGGGCGGTTCAAGTAAGGGTGACCGGACCCGACCCGTGTGAGGTTTGGAAAACCTCCTTGATCCGATCCGATCCGATCCGATCCGATCCGATCCGATCCGATCCGATCCGAACCGCACCGAACGGGACCGAACCGAAACCGAACCAACCGAACCGAATCGAACCGAACCGAACCGAACCGAACCGAACCGAACCGAACCGAACCGAACCGAACCGAACCGAACCGAACCGAACCGAACCGAACCGAACCGAACCGAATCGAAGCAAACCGGAACCGGAATCGGAACCGGAACCGAACCGAACCGAACCGAATCGCACCGAACCGAACCGAACCGAACCGAACCGAACCGAACCGAACCGAACCGAACCGAACCGAACCGAACCGAACCGATTCAACTCGAGCCGTGGGATTTCGAGAACTTTCTGACCCGACCCACTGGTTGGGGTCGTTCATACCCATCAAGGTCGCTGATATTTTGAGCTACAGTACTATTAATAGTAGCCAGGGGTGGGTGTAACGGTTAAAAAAACGTGCGAACAGCGCCTGCTAAAAAACAACAATAGCAAACAAGTGCGAACGACAACCGCAGGGGATGAGAAGCACCATCAATCATCCCCGTCCGGGGGGGGGGGAATCAGGGGTTTCCAGTATACATGCAGGGATTTTCTCATCAGGGTTTTTTCTCATAATTCCGCCAAAGGCGCGTGGATTTTGCAAAACGCGAGCGTGCGTATTACGCGTGATACGCATCCCTGCTATGAATTAGCATCCCTGCTATGAATTACCATGTTAGTATCATCCTTTGTATTTCGTATAAAACATGTCGGAATTTACAGCCGCGGTGTACGAGTATACCTGGGAGTAAACTCTCAGGGAATATATTAACCGTTGTCGTTTTGCCCCTTTTTCGTTTCTCTGCCACCGTGTTTCTCGGCTCGTGATACAAAAAAAGACGTGGGAGACCCATGCCTTGCGAGGCGTTTCTTCAAGGGTGTTCCAGGAGGCGTACGATATGCTGCTGGTCGCTTGCCGGGACATTGGCAACGCCGAGATGGCCCTGCTTTTCCTGGAGGTGCGTTCGGGCAAGGGCACACGAAAAAACAAAATCGATACCCTTATTTTATTTTAGCCCCAGACAAGGGGGGTATACTAAGTCCAAGTAAAACACAAAACTGGGAAAAAAACATGTTTTTGTTTTGTTTCTGTCAAATATCCCCAGCCCGCTATACATTAACCAAATAGTTTGTTTTGGATTTCTACATGGTTGCGAGTGTGGCCCCGTTTCTCCTTTTTTTTTCGTTCACTGCTTGTCGGATTGTGTTTTTGGTTGTCTGTGTAGGTACGGTTCGTCCGACGCGGTTGCACTATGCTGTTGCCGGGTGTACCTTCTCAGTACGTATACAACACGACTGCCATCATCCCTCTTAAAGACACACATGGATTGATGCCCAATCTTTATGATTCTAATAAGCCAATCAATTCCACTTGATGTTTACAATAAAATTTGCATCAATTTGCCACTTGATGAATACCAGGATGATTAATCCATCAATTCCCACTTTGTGATATAGCAACTTAAATCATAAACACCTAATTCCAACTTGTATATTATAAGATATTCATGCTAGGACAGAATCCCTCTGTCTGTGATTGGTCTGTATGATCTGTATGATCTGTATGATCTGTATGATCTGTATGATCTGTATGATCTGTATGATCTGTATGATCTGTGTGATCTAGCTCATGTTGCCGGGTGGGAGCCGTATAATCTGCATGATCTAGGACATATTCCTTGGTTACAGATCCTGCATAACCCCTCACAACGGCAGGTCTATATCTAGATGATCTATATGTAGATGATCTATATGTAGATGATATGCCCCGAGGTGTGGACTTATTCGACGATTTCAACGCCTTTTCATTGGTCAAACACAGACGTTTCGGAGTGTTTCATTGGCCGAAACACAAACCACATCACAAAAACACAAGAATACAACATGGACACATATTTACACCCTGCTCCCGCTTGGGACCCTTATCGCACACCGCGGCCCGGTTCCACCCGGACCTGAACCCTCCAAAAGCTGATCCCACAGTATATAGCACGCATTCTTCATGAGGCCCCTCGCTTGATGCACTGTATACCAAGACGCATGCTACGATAGAGGCGATGCACCCTATTTTTTCTGAGGCTCCGCACTTTCGAAGCTCTATACTAATAGTAAGTAATAGTAAGCCACCTGCCTTTGGAGGAAATAAAAAAGTCACCCGATGAACAATACCATGGTCTACTGTAACTATACAATGAACAATATTGCAGCACAAGAAGGAAATGCCGACGATTTGGGGTTAAGGAGCCCGACCCTTCAGAAACCATTTCAGCCAAAAAAAGGTATACCTTATACCTCAATCGTAGCACGCACCCCTTTTTACCCCAAAACTGATGAATGTTCTTGTTTTTTTTTGCCCGGCGTTGTAATTATTGCGCCGCCAGGGGATGCGCAAGGGAGAGCCTCCGTACCGACCTTCCCCCTCGAGCCTGGCCTACGTCTTGGAAGTGCTGAAGGAAAATGGCAGGGCGGGCGAGGTGGCCACTGTGTTCGAACAACTCTGCCCCGAGGTATGTACCTGGTATGTCCCAGGTATTTGTTTTTACTCCAGGCAGATAAAACTAGCTTGGAACATATTTTCACCAGCACAGATCGTTTTCACGGATCTGCATCATCATCTGTACAGTTTTCCACGGGACTTATGGACAGGATCTGAGCTATACGATATAGGGATGTAAAGTGCCCACTTTTTTTCTGTGGCTATGATACTCGCTTGAGGAACTGTATACTAAAAGTAAGCCAAAAACTACCTTGGAGAGAGTCATGAAAAATAGTTATTATACTCGATGGCCTCGGTATACAAGGCATGCCTCATTGCAAAACACGAATGGTGTTTTGACGATAAGGCACGCCTTACAAGGCACGTGCCTTATTGGGTAGCTATAACCCCTTTAGGACTGCAGTCCCGTTGTGGGGACAAAACACTTGGAAGTAGTACGTACCTGGTATGGGATATTTAGGTGTATGTGCTCTAGGATAAATAATCGGCACGGACACTGGGTGTGCTGGATGTCGACGGGTGGAGAGAACGGTTTGTTGTGAAGAACAAACACACGCTATTAATAGTAGCAAAAGGGTTAAGTAGCCACAGTAGTGCTCATAAGTGTTTTGGCGAAAAAAAACGCTCCCCCCATCAGAGCATGCGTCTACCTGGGAATGTTTCCGCCGGTGGAGTGCTTTGTGTTCTGCAACGTGGTTGCCGCCACGTTGTACTCTAGTCTGGTACTATGCGATTTGTGTGCTCTGTACACGTTTCCACGTGATGACCTGCATGGGTGTGCATGATCTGTGCATACCATAGCTCCCAATTCACTGACCTTTGCACGATCTATATAGGTCAGACAGGTCATGGTGTTTCCGACGTGTGAGCCTTGCGATAAGAGGCGTTTCTTGGGGAGGGGGCATCTAGGCGTTTTTTTCTATGGTTCTACAGTAGTGGTAGATTATCATACGATTGTACGTAGTAAGGCTCAGACAGAGCCTTGATTACCCCTTGTGCCGGCACTACAAAGTAGGGAAGGGGAGTGGGGGGAGGAGAAGAGGAGGGCGGATGGGGGAGGGTGAGCTCGTGTTATACATGGCCGTAATCGTATGTGTGTACGGTAAGTCCTATTGACTGTGTTCCCTCGTAACATTATGGTGATGTATATTGGGTTAAGGAGCATACTAATAGTCATACTACGAGTAATAACCATACTAATAGTCATACGAATAGTCATACTATTGCGGGGGGGCATAGTAAATAGGACCAAATAGTGATGGTAAAAATATGTATACATATAGGTTTTTGTGTGTGTACCGTAGGTCCTATTTACTAGTATTTACTATGGTCCCCCGTAATACCCAATAAGGCATATACATTATAAGGCAAAAAAGTGCTATAAAGCATGTCCTATCGTAGCATGCGTCTATGTGCGCTTGGGCTCTCGGGGAATAAAACATCGATCGATTCCACAGATCGGACAGATAATCGATTCCCACTCAATGATCTATAAGCCGTAGACCTTTCAGGGCAGATATATTCCTGATCTGTATGATCTAGCTCACGTTGCCGGGCGGGAGCCATACAATCTGCATGATGTAGGATATATCTGCCCGGGTTCGATCTGTACTGTACAGATCGTGCACAACACCTCTTAACGGCAGGATAGGATCTAGATGATCTATCTGTAGATTATATATCTGTACATGATCTACCTGTACATGATCTACCTGTAGATGACATGTCCGACGTATTGATCATTTCGGCATTTTGTTGACAGAAAACCGACGCCAGGCAACCGGAGGCGGAGTTGTACGTCTTCATCGCCGAGGCGTGTTTTGAGGCGGGGGATAGGGCCGGGACTGTCAAGTACTGCGAAGAGGCCAAGAAGCACGGTCTTGCGGCGAGCGAGGCGGCATTAGCGTTTGCGGAGGAGGCGATTGGGGAGGCGGAGACAGAGGATGGGGATGTCGAGGATGTCGCCGAACCGGTGTTGGGACCATCTTCAGCAGAAGGTACGGTGCTCAGTTGAATCTCGATAGAAGGGACGTGTTAAACGTGAGTCTGCAAGCGGGATGTCCATCACCTGGTTTCGCCAGCCGACTTGCCTACTAAAGTCAGCTACTAATAGTTGGCTAACGGCACCTACCGATTAGTTATTAGTCGCGAAATCCTGCCAACCTACAGATGTCTACCATACGTAGAGCTTGAGACGGCTGATATCCTCTCCGGCCATGTGACACGAATCTTGCCAACATCAACATTGCTGCCCCCTCCCCCCTTCTCTTGCGTGTGCTTGTCCGTTTTTCAGGCGGCGAAACTGGTGCCGGTTCGTCGCCCACCAGTTCTGCGTGTGTGGGCGGAAACGAAACCGTTCTGGCCGGGCTCGAGCGATAACCCTTTTTTATCGTGTCGTAGATTACTGTATGGTGTTCCTGGTTCCTGGTATAAATGGGTTGGCTTTAAAGTCGTCGATAATTTATGTAATGGTTTGATGATCAAGCCTTTTGATTTGTGATAAAAAATGAGTTGGTTCTGATGGCGTCGGTTCTGATGTATTGGAGTGATTCTTGTGCCGTCAATTGTGATGTAACGGGTCGATTCGCCGAAGGATAACCGTTGGTTGGCTACTGGCTAACCGGTAGATAGCACTTGGGCGACAGCACGGGGGGTTGGCGTTTTTTTTTCCACTTGCGTTAAAATTACGCGGTAACGTTTTTTTGTCGGTCCACCTTGATTGTCTGTTGTGCTTTCTCTCGGTAACGTTTTTTTGCAGCATTTGATCACACGATGAACGATCCGACCGTAGTTGCGGTTTCATTCCTTGCCAGCTTAATATGCTGTTCGGTTGCCAGCCAAGGGTACCATTGGGTTGCCAGCCAAGAGTGCCGTTGGATTGCCAGCCAAGAGTACCGTTGGGTTGCCAGCCAATAGTGCCGTTTGATTGCCAACCAAGAGCGCCGTTGGGTTGCCAGCCAAGAGAAAAGTTGGGTTGCCAGTCAAGAATACCGTTGGGTTTGGTTTAGTTTTAACCGACGCGCGTCTTGTGTTGTGTTGTCCGGGTTATTTGTGTCTCTTGAAAGGACCACCGTTGCAAAAATCAAGATGGAGGAGGCGATGCGTGGTGGGTCGTTTGGGGAATGGACCAAAACAAAACAAGGAGGGAGTTATTTTACGTATATTTACGCTCCCCCTTTTTTCTTTTTTTCTTTTTTTTTTCGAGAGGGAACGTCAAGGGAGGAAGAAAAAGGGTGACCCCACCCTTCACCGGCCACGTTCGCCTCGGTTCGAGGCGATCTACAGTTGACGGTTTGGCTATGCATCCTTCAAGTAGTTGCCGATATATCGCTCCTTCAAGTACTGGCCGATGTATCGATGCGTGAAGTGCAGTAGTTGCCGATATTCCGATGCCGACAACTCGATATTCGAAGTAGTTGCCGATATATCATACCAATCACCGATCCTAGTGTCGGATTAATAGAGCTGTGAGTCGGCACGACTTATGCCACCAACTAGTTGGTAGTCGGACTAATAGTTAGTCGATTCCCAGAGGTGCCGACTATCCGACTTATTGGGTTTCCATATTTGTAGGAAGGGTAGTTTAATGCGAGATGCATGTTGTATTTTTTGGGCGGGGCCCCCTCGGCCGGTGAGGTCCAATTTCGGCTCTCTTCGCTTGCCCTGACTCTAGTCAGCTCCGCGTAGTTGGGCTAAAGTCGGCTGGCTATCAACTGGCTTCACCAGCCGACTTTCCAACTAAAGCCAGCTAGTTGGCTGAAGGCGCCTACCGATTAGTTATTGGTCGTAAAATTCTCCCGACTCGAAGCTCTACGGATTAACTGTTCGTCATGTTCTATTTTTTTAGGTATTAGGCAGGTTGTAGTTTTTTTTTTGGGGGGGTCGGGTAGTATTGAGAGCAAAACTGCTGTCGCTCAGGGTTAAGAGAGGGGGAGGGGCGGGGGGGGGGGGGGGGTCAAACAGTGAAATATGAATCTATAAGTTCAGTACCTGGTACGTACCTGGTATGATAATTCCCAGCCGCTTGTCACTACACGATGGCGTAGCTTGGCGAGCTGCTCGAAGCTCAGCGACACCTACAGGGTGTCGTTATCGTGTATACCCTGCCTTCCTTTGAGCTCTGCCCATTTAGTACTGCACGGTACATAAGCATATATACGACTCTAATCCCGAAATGGGAGTACAGTCACAATAAGCCCCCTTTCTTGCTACGTAGGGTTGCGAGCCGGCTGGACTTCTCGGCTAGTTGTTATGAATATAGTTGCGTGGCGAAGCCAGCCAACTGAACACTGTATTCAGTACACAAGAAGAGTCAGGCGAACGAAGCGAGCCAAGAAAACCACCCCTTCCCCCCCACCCCCCCGCGGTCGAGGGGGGGGGGAGGGAGAATGAGAGCGACCCGCTGACGACGCGCCCCCTGGAGGCAAAAGCTTGTTTTTTTGTTTGCTTCACTTTTCGCACAACCAGTATGACAACCCAAACACGCCTTCCTTTTTATACGAACAATTTACACGAACAAACAAAACCCCAAGCAGTCGTCGTTGGCAACCGCTGCAACTATAACTAACTGCGATGCCTCGTAGGCAACTAATAACTACTCGACGACTTATTGTCAGCCAACTACTTACGTACGTACGTATGATAGCGTGGGCCGGTATCGGGGTTCTTGTGAGAAGGCCGGTACTGGTACGATAGAAGCAAAAACTCTCACAAAGGGAATCTGTTTTTTCAGGAATTAAGATTGTGCACGGGCGGAGGGGAGCCCCCAAAAGGGGGGAAGCGCTCATTCACCTGCGGCGTGGGCGTTGGCAATGAGTCTTTTCGCTTGCACTCTCCTCTGTACTTCGTAGATACGCACGCGTCTTTGTCACAAACGAAACAATCACGTTTTGATTGTTGCGACGACACTTCGTCCTCATTTTTTTCTCGACGTTTTCCTAAATTTACAAGTGTTGTCATGATTCGTGACAAATACATCACGATTCACGACAAAAAAATCACGATTCGCGACAAATATCACGATTTTCGACAAGGTCGCGTTTGTTGTTGTTGTTGTTGTTGTTGTTGTTGTTGTTGTTGTTGTTGTTGTTCTTGTCGTGTTTCGTTAGGAGTAAGCGGCGTCTATCCACTCAGTGTTTTCGGCCTACTCCTCGGGAATCGGCACCAGCAGCAGCGGTAGCAGCGGCAGCAACCTCGAAACGGTTGGGCCAGTCGCGGCAGAGGTAGGCTACCGCGCAAGGGTTTCCTTCGACGCAGCTGCAGCTCTCTTCTCTCCGCCCCTCCTTGACACACTGATCACCTGCTTGTGATCATAAACAACAATGCGCCAAAAACACAGGAAAGAAGAGGGAGGAAAAGCCCAGGAGAAAGTAAGACCTTTTTCGTTCATAAGAGGGGGGAAGAACCGAGGAGAAAATAAGAAGTTTTTTGTTTTTACTTTCTCTCGCCTCTGACGGAAAACTTTTCAACGATGTATTTACGTATGCATGTATTGTATTACCGGTACATCGGGTGTTATTGGTGTACTTCTCTGACCGATAATATAAGCAACATATGCTCCTATCATGTTCCAAACGGGAGTTATATTTCCGGCACCATTTATTGTTTCTGGAATGGTGCTAGGGGGGGGTATGATGCCATAATTTTAACTATTACGGGGGACCATAGTAAATACTAGTAAATAGGATCTACGGTACACACAAAAACCGGTATATTTTCCTATTTTCACTAACAATATTTGGTTCTATTTACTATGGCCCTCCGTAATACTACCGCAGCCGCTCGGGCGAGCGACTCCGTACCACACTTGAAAAAAATCGTTACCGCGGCGTAATAAACAATAACAATCCTATGGCCAGATGCTGGCAGCGTTTTTTTCCTGGGTTAGCTCGGCGAGATGTCACTGCTTTGGGAAGACGTCGTACCTCGCTCAACACACTACAACAACGGACTTAAGAGTTGCTGCTCGCTAGGAAAGACTTGCAAGGATGGAGGGTCGCGATACTGAGAGCCGCGGGGGACGGAGGCACGGGCACCAAAGAGTATGACCTCCGTCCAACCTTATCAAGATTGGTAACACCTAGGGAACAGAAGGGCAACGATTGCCGTGATCTACAGTAAACAAGCGTATGGCGGTTCATATCGCGAAACCAGTATTCACGAAAAAAACAAACTTAATTCAACATTGCGAAGAGAATAGGGTGCGTAGTCGACACCATGTTGTGGGGTTTCCTACATGATTCAATGTCTCCGGAATATTATTTTTACGCCCAAATTGTGTGTGAGGGGGGTCCCGGCCACCTGTGGTGTAGTACCTAGCCAACTACTAACTATAGTCGCCGACTTATTGCCAGCCCACTTGATTTTGTATTGGGTTTAACTTTCAATAGGAGTATAGTATTGCTCAAATGTCGGTTGTTGGGTTGGGATGTCCAAATACTGAACTTGAAATATTCTTGCGGAACTATCTTTTTTTAGTCCTGCGACACCCGGCCGGCCCTCGTTTGTCACATTTTTCACAAAAAATGCGTGCGATACGACTCCAAAAATTGAACGAATCCATACTTACTCAAGATAATTACTAGTTTCCACCTACACACGAGGCATAAAAACCTGATGAGCCTCCTAAATTTCAAGTGCTATATACCCCTTTACAGTAGTGGCCCCTCTATAGTGCCGGCTGCCCGCTATAGTGCCCGTGGAATCGCGTGGCACAGATGGAATTCAGCAGTGTGGTAGTGTGCGGAGGAGTACTGGTTGCCGATATAATGCCGGTATTGTTGGCTGGCGCATACCATACCGGCACTATAGAGGGACCATTACTACTGCTGTAGGACCCCTATATACCGCTGCACGCGTCGTCGCCGTCCTCTGGTACCGCTATACCACTATGTACCGAAATATAAGCACCGTTTTGATTGAACATTAATGTAAGAAAGATGATTATATTTCGGGACAGAGTGGTACCTTGGTACCCTAACAGGAGTGTCAGCGTGGGTCAGTTAGTTCCCACTGCAAGGCGCGCTCTACCATAATGGTACTGTTAATAAATAGGCAACATCAGCCTATTTGTCGTTATCAATGTTAAGTAGCAGCTACGGTAGTAGTACAGCAGTCTAAGGTCTTCATGTTCAGTGGAGACTGCAGGATAACTCCATAGTGTATCGTAGCAGCCGTGTACCTGTCTGTATACGTCGTATATAGTAACAACAGCGGTGGAATGACTGAATGTTCATAACAGAAAGTAATACACTTTCATATACCCGAACAGGTACTGTACTTTTTTCGGCCTAAACAATGGTTGAGAATGATGGGGGCTTCTCAAACCGAGGAATATTACGACCCAATAAGGCATACGCCTTATAAGGCACGCCCTATCGTTTTCGTTGCAGGCCTAAGCCATGGGATTGCAGATGACATTAGAGCTACGTGCAATTTGTTTAGAAAACAAAAAAATACAGTCTAGGGGTGACTTTACTACACAGCAGTAGTAGTTCGAGCTCCTCAAGTAAGTGAGGGTCCTCAAAAATTGCAGGCGCTGTTCCCCTACCCTATAGCATGCCTCGTTAAAAAAATCGTAACCCCCCCCTCGATAAGGTATGCCTTATTTTGTGTGTGCGTGCGTGTGGATTAACGGAGCTCACCGGTAGAGAGGAGCTCGAACAAAGGTCCCTTTGACGAGGGAATCGTCATGGCCTGCCGAGACACTTCCTCGCCGTTCAGGCTTTTCAGCGTCGGCAAAGTCTGACGGCAGGGCAGGGCCGTTTCGAAAGCACGCGGGAATAGGTGCTGGATTGTTTTTTGCGGTGTTTATAGGTAGAACTCGCCGATTGTTGGGGGGNCGAATCCATACTTACTCAAGATAATTACTAGTTTCCACCTACACACGAGGCATAAAAACCTGATGAGCCTCCTAAATTTCAAGTGCTATATACCCCTTTACAGTAGTGGCCCCTCTATAGTGCCGGCTGCCCGCTATAGTGCCCGTGGAATCGCGTGGCACAGATGGGATTCAGCAGTGTGGTAGTGTGCGAAGGAGTACTGGTTGCCGATATAATGCCGGTATTGTTGGCTGGCACATATAATACCGGCACTATAGAGGAACCATTACTACTGCTGTAGGACCCCTATACACTGTTGCACGCGTCCTCGCCGTCATCTGGTACCGCTATACCACTCTGTCCCGAAATATAAGAAACGTTTTGATTGAGCATTAATGTACAAAAGTTTATTATATTTCGGGACAGAGCGGTACCTTGGTACCCTAACAGGGGTGTCAGCGTGGGTCAGTTAGTTCCCACTGCAAGGCGCGCTCTACCATAAGGGTACTGTCAAGAAATAGGCAACATCAGCCTATTGTCGTTATCAATGTTAAGTAGCAGCTACAGAAGTAGTACAGCAGTCTAAGGTCTTCATGTTCAGTGGAGACTGCAGTATAACTCCATAGTGTATCGTAGCAGCAGTGTACCTGTCTGTATACGTCGTATAGAGTAACAGCAGCGAGCGGTGGAATGACTGACTGTTCATAACAGAAAGTAATACACTTTCATATACCCGAACAGGTACTGTACTTTTTTCGGCCTGAACAATGGTTGAGGATGATGGGGGCTTCTCAAACCGAGGAATATTACGACCCAATAAGGCGTACGCCTTATAAGGCACGCCCTATCGTTTTCGTTGCAGGCCTAAGCCATGGGATTGCTGATGGCATTAAGGCTACGTGTGATTTGTTAAAAAATAGAATTTTGGGGGTGACTTTACTACACAGCAGTAGTAGTTCGAGCTCCTCAAGTAAGTGAGGGTCCTCAAAAATGGCAGGCGCTGCTCCCCTACCCTATAGCATGCCTCGTTGAAAAAATCGTAAAAACCCCCCCGATAAGGTATGCCTTATTTTGTGTGTGCGCGCGTGTGGATTAACGGAGCTCACCGGTAGAGAGGAGCTCGAACAAAGGTCCTTTTGACGAGGGAATCGTCATGGCCTGCCGAGACAATTTCTCGCCGTTCAGGCTTTTCAGCGTCGGCAAAGTCTGACGGCAGGGCAGGGCCGTTTCGAAAGCATGCGGGAATAGGTGTTGGATTGTTTTTTGCGGTGTGTATAGGTAGAACTCGCTGATTGTTGGGGGGGACAGGGGCCCGGGGGGGGGGGGGGCAGTAACCTCATTTTGTTGCTTGCCTTAGTCATTTGACCATTGACCACGCATCCCTTTCGAGACGGAGCACCGGGGGGAGGGGTGGTGTGCTCATGTCGTGCATGGCCGTAGTTGCGTATGAGTGGGAGGGGTCGTATCGGGGGGGGGTTAACATTGTCAAAGTGTGAGCTCTGTTACGTATTTGGCGATCGGCTGAAAATCCTTCACTAAATTCACTTTTTACTTTATAATGTGGTGCATATTTCAGTATTTTTTGCTATATATATGAGGACCAAAGCGTACCGGTATGCTGGTAAGAACAATCGACCCTATCTACTACTACCACCGGACGGGTTTGTTTGTAGATCGAGCGCCGAGAATTCATGCTCGACCTTTTTTCACGAGATGGTTTCCAATTTTGCGTGAGATTAACGAATTACTGATTCCTTCTATCGCTGTGTACGATGTTGTGGTTTTGTTTCGGTTTTTCCTCGGGTTTCTTCTTTCGGGGTGGAACGTTTTATGAGTGATCAATGTTGAAGCTCATCATGCTACGGTAGAGGTGCACCATATGTTTGCCTTCTGAGGGTGGTGGCTTAAGGAGCTCTATATACCTCACCCGAAAACTGATTTTTGGACGAAAAAAAAGTGCCATATACCCGATGGGAAATCCCGTGGCCTTAAGTAAAAAAAACGAAAAATATTCGCGAGACAAGAAAAGTGAAATTCGGACGATTTTTCGTATGTTAAGGAGTCTCCCGTCATTCCGAAACAATTTCAGTAAAAATGTGCTAGTAGTAGTAATAACTCTATCGCAGCACGCGCCAGTTTCATGAGTGATCAATGTTGAAGCTCGTCATGCTGTGAATTCACACTATTGCTGGGGGACCATAGTAAATACTAGTAATACTAGTAAATAGGACCTACGGTACACACGAAAAACTATCTAATTGACTAGTTTTTTTACCAACAATATTTGGTCCTATTTACTAGTGTTTACTATGGTCCCCTCCGTAATACCGGACGGCAAACACCATAACGATGATCATAATGTCACCAGCGTGAGGGTATCGTCCCTTACAAAACTACCCACCTTAGAAATCCGCTGGAGCTCGTCCGATTCCTGGTCGCGAGGCAGGCAGTTGCCCCTGAAGTCGAGGCTGATCAGTCGCGGGAAGCCGGCCCTCGTCACCAGCGCCAAGGAATCCGCAGAGCTCTCGAAGCGGTTGGAGGATAAGTTGAGCTCGACGAGAGACGTCAGGACGCGCAGGGCGCAGCAAGAAGAAGAAGAAGTGGTGCCGCTTGTTGTGGTGTGATGGTCATCAGGTTGGTGGTGCTTTTCAGCACACGCTGCCTCGCTCGTGGCCGCAGTGACCAACAAGCTGTCCAACCTGAGGACGGATAATAACATGATAACATGTACAGCTGTGAGTCAGCACAAGGTAAGCCACCAACTGGGTATTCACGCGATGAATAGTTAGTCGCTTAACGGAGGTGTCGACTATCCGACTTACTGGGTTTCCATGTTTGTATAATAGGAAGGGTTGCTGGATGCGGCATGAAAATAAAGCGTTTTCTCGGGCGGGCCCCCCTCGGCCGGTAATGGCTGATTTGGCTCGCTTCGATCGCCTGACTTTAGTCGGGAAGCTGGCTGCCTATCAGTTGGCTTCGTCAGCCGACTTGCCCAGTAAAGTGAGTTAGTTGGCTGACGGCACCTACCGAATAGTTGGTGGCTGCGAATTTCTGCAGACTCGCAGATCTAATAACAGGACAGCACATATATTCGCTACGGAGTCATGTCATGCCACGTTTTGGACTCATCATATATATGGAGCGAACGTTTCACACGTAGGACACATCGTCTGCAGGTAGATCATCTACATATAACTCATCTACAGATAGATCATTTGCAGGTAGATAATCTACAGATACATCATCTACACGTAGATCATCTACAGATAGATCAAGATCATCTACAGACAAATCATCTACAGGTATACCATCTACAGATATATCATCTACAGATAGGTCCTCTACATATATATCATCTACAGGTAGACAACCTACATATAAATCATCTAGATCCTAACCTGCTGCACATGATCTGTACAGTACAGATCCAACCCAGGAAATACGTCCTAGATCATGCAGATTATACGGTTTTCCCATCCGGCAACATGAGCTAGATAAAACAGATCATATCAGTACTGTGTACTGTACATACATATCAGGAATACATATACTGTATATATATTCCCTGAACTACCGGTACAGATCAGGAACGCATACACATTTCTTCCCTGAAAGACCTAGATCATGATTCGGGAGTTGATGATCTAGATGATACAGATGATATAGATGATATAGATGATACAGATAATACAGATCATGGTTCGTCCGATGTACGCAACATTCGATTGATTCGATATAATTTGTTTCGGTTTCGGCAAATCCGATCGATAGAGTTTATGAAAATCATCGAGCCTGCTTGAAAAAACGTCGACGGACATCGAACGAGCGATGCAAGCCCCCCCCCCCCCTCCTAAATATAAATATATGATAAATTTATAGGTTGGGTTGGCGTCGGTTGGCAACGACGCTGTAAAACACGCCTCTCACTGCGTGAGCTAGACAACCAGGGTACCGTTTTTGTTTTGTTTTGTTTTTGGCGATCACCAAAGCTGGCGGTCGAGTAGATCATTTGTGCGGGGTGGAGAACCTTTGCTCCGCACAAGGGGAATTATCGTATCACGTAGTGTGTATATGGTAAGGCACCCGCAAGGCAGTTACATAGTGCTCCCATTGCTGTCTCAGGAAGTGGCCACACCATAAATTGAATTAACTCATTGAAGCTGTCGTCCATATGCAAGTCCGCCTCAGAGGCGGTTCTTAGCAGGATGCAGCTCACCCTCCATGCGACTCGCCCAATACCTCACGGCGCTTCGCGCTTGGTGCAAGCAATGTCTGCCTGGTTGGTGAAAACCCAACGTGCTCCGTCCCGGCATTGTAGGGATGCGAGGGTCTATGGTCATACGACTGCGTCCGTGCACGACATGAGTACACACCCCCCCCATCCCTCCGGCTGGCGAAGGGGACAATACCACCGGTGTGTCAAGCGAGTACCCTAGGGACACGTGGTATCTCCCTGTCGGGCCTGTCTGTGGATCAGGCTCTCGCTTTCGCTCCCGTGTGTTGGTTGCTTAGGGATACAGTATGGGTCCACCAACAAGAAATATCTACGTACGAGTGTTCTGAGCAGGCCTTAAAACCTTACTGTGACACTATCCTTGAGCAGCCTTGAACATACGCTATCATATAGGATTTAGTGTAGCGCTCGCCGCTATGCACGATTTCTTAACCCAAATTTCTTAGCGTCCGCCATAAAGTGAGGCTTATGTTATTATCTGCCTTACAAGGTTGTTTCTTATTCGTGGGCCTATATTGTAGAAGAACGTATATATTTCACCATCAGGCCGCGAAGAAAACTAGCCGAAAAGGGACTGGGAACAAACCCCCGTTTTTCCTTAAGACAGGCCTCCCCAGTAATACAAACGCACCCCATTGTGCTGTAGTTACCGGTATTTTTAAGGAATTTCTATGCTTTGATACCATAACAGTGAGCACAATTCGACGAGAGTTGGCGAGGGAAGAGAACGCCGAAAATCTTCTCGCGATAAAAATGTACAGCAAGAACCGCAGTGGGGGGAGGAGGGAGAGGAGCCTACTTTGTGACCCCGGTTCTGAGTTACGACTATTACAGGGGGAGCATAGTAAACACTAGTAAATAGGACCTACGGTAGACACAAAAACCTATATATTTACCAATTTTTACACACAATTTTTGGTCCTGTTTAATATGGCCCTCCGTTATAGGAAGGAGAGAGGTTGGAGGGGCGAAGGTAACAGATGGCATGAAAAAAAAAAAAGGTCAAGAAGTTACTACGAATATATGGCAAAACAACCTCAACCATGCCGCAAGAGGAGCGGTAGTACCTGTTTCCTTCGAGGTTCAGACTGCGAAGGGTCGGTCCTAGCTCGGAAGGGAACGATTCGGGCCCAATGATATCGATGCTGTTCTTCGAGAGGTCCAAAACCTGAAGCTTCCCCAGAGCTCGCAAGTGAGGTATTCTCGTCAGGCTGTTGCCTGCAAGTACACCGATAGGACGCCGTCGTGATATTTGCATGTTTTGTGAAGACACTGTAGTAGCGTGTTTGGATGGGGGGGGGGGTTGTTTCTTTAGATGTCCAGAATCTGAAGCTTGCAGGAGGCAAGTTTATAGATAGTATGGAAGTAAACCATGCACATATCAGCCAAATCATCATCTAGACCATCTACATCATCTACATCATCTACATCATCTAAATCCTAAACCACCGTTGTGATGCCTTTTGCAGGATCTGTGTAGTTCAGTTCAAACTTAGTAAACATGTGCTTAAGAAGATCATGCAGATTATACGGCTCCCGCCTGGCAACATGAGCTAGGTCACACAGATCATGCAGATCATGCAGATCATAAATGTTCCTGCCCTGAAAGATCTAGATCATTAAGCGGGAATCGGTCATCTGTCGTGTGATGGGTCTCCATATTTTCCTCCTGGCTTTCTTCTGCCTTTTTGGGAAAGTTTATGAGTAATTAACATTGACGCTTAAGCTATATACTTTGTCCGAGAGAAAACGATCTTGGATCTTGTGGTTGTAGCGTGTGTATCAGCGCGTAGCTGATGTGTACGCTGTAGACCCGCTTGTCGATGCCCGACAAGACACGGCCTAAAATGGAGGTAAGCGCGAAGCTCACTGTGAGGTGAGCTTGTACGAGAAGCTTCAAAGAGAAGAGAAGAAAAGAAGATGATGAAGGTGACCCCAGGCCTTAGTTGATTATGTCCAGCAGACAATAGCTCGTGGAGAGCATGTTGTTGAAGAGAGCTGAAGAGGAGTGAGAGCGTGTGCGTG
>MEHQ01001776.1:559658-570906 GCA_008828725.1 Saccharina japonica | reverse complement strand
ATTATCTTCGCACTTCCGTCTTTCTCCCTCCCTAGTCGTAACTCAGATCCGGGGTCACAAAGTAGGCTCCTCTCCCTCCCTCCCCACTACGCTCCTTGCCTTGATTTTTATCGCGCAGAGGGTTCAGCCTTCCCAACGCTCGTCGATTTTCATCGAAGTTTGCCAACTCACGCTCTCGCGCTTTCCGCTATTATTATTCAAGATTTTTTTTTTTGCGAGAAAAAGTCCCTATGAGCATGCACTCGGGGGGGCTCGAACTCGTGACCTTGACGCTAACAAGCTTCGTGGTTACCTGCTAGCCCACCGGGGCGACCGGCTGTACACTGGGCTGAAACATCTATTATACGAAGTACGATTCAGTGTCGAAGGGCAAAACGAACAAAAATGCACACGTCCAACAGACAGATAATGACCTTCGTTAATAAGTAGGCCATATTATACAGTAGATCCTAACCTTCCGCTATGATATGTAACAGTATCTTTGTAATGAGAAGTATGGATACACTCCACTAAAATGCCGTTTTGTGCTTTCTTCTCTCTTTTTTTGTTTTTGTTTTTGTTTTATGGCTACGAACCGAACTTCTTGAGGGCAGGCAGTGTAGCTGTGTCGATGCTCGTGACGGTGGCAATTGTATCGGACAACACTCCGGACAGTAGTAGCACTGCAATCGGTATAGCTTGTATCGTGCGCTGCTTTACAGCGTGTTATTACTCCGTGTGTCGAGAAACGACAGATTGATTGAGGACAGATTGCAATTTGTGCTGCAACAATTGCTGCAGATCATGCAGGTTATACGGCTCCCATCCGACATCATGACGAGCAAGTAAATCGTACGTACCGATTAGGAATCTACAACAGCAGTGAGTGACTGTTGTGTGGAAATAATATCTACACTACCGTAGACCATGATGAAGAGGAAATCGACGATCTGTTCGAAGTGGTGCAAGAATGGGCTCATCACTACGATACATACGACGTACGTACAACAACAGTATTAATAGTATTTGACTCGTACGACACCTGGCGACACAGGCAAACTATTTATTATATTATTATTGCTGTAGGAATACACTCATTCGACGGCTTCGTGTTTATATAAGCGATGCAACTGAAAGGGAAGTACCACCGCAGTGAGAGAGAACAAGGGAAGGCGCCGTTTTGAGCTCGAAAGTAAACGTGACCACTACAGCAGCAGTACAAAACACCCCCACACACCCACCCATCGATGTGGCGGCTGTGGTTCGACGAAGCTGATATTTGTTTTGACGATCATAATTAGGACCGATACTGCTGCTGTACTCAGCTTTGGGAGCTCAGCTGCGTGAAGCATCGATCATCGATCGGACGAATAGACAACGTAGAATCAGCATCCATCCGTGGCGGGTCATTGGCTGTGTGTGGTAGAAAGGAAGTCGATGGGTGGTCAGCAGTACGGTTGCAGCGTGAAGAACACACACACATAAACTCACGCGTGCACATACACACACAAAATACACAGACACGCACACAGACACACACGAACACACACACGAACACACGACACACATACACACACATCCATTCCTGGAAACAATCGCGACTTCTCACCTGAGTCCCAGCCAAGGATCGGCAATAACGACAGCAGCAGGTTCGGGTTCGTCATGAACAACGACAGCGACTTTATTAGCTCCTTTCGCCCCTTTTTTAGTGGCTCGGGTTTTGTTTGGGCTTGCAGCTTTCGCTGGCTTCTTCTTCCCTCTGCGAGTGTCTGGTTCCATTTTCAGCTCTGCGAGTGAACACAGAACATGCGTACTCGTACGCACAACGTGTATGTATGTGCTACGAGCACATACATGCGTACGAGTACACACGATAAACACGACAAACAAAGGATTCCGAAGGGGACTCGACATGGAAGGAGGAGGTGCCGCGTTTTTTAGTAGCCTTGAAAATCCATCTTTGAAATCTTTCAAAATCTTTCAAATCTTGAGATACCTAAAAAAAACGTTATAGAAACACGGCGTGAATATTGCCGGTTCGACATTTTGCTCAACAACTTTGCGCTGATTGGTTTAGCGACTGGATCTTCCTGCGAATTAATCGGTTACAAGAATTTCTTGACTAGAAAAAAAAGCATCGTTCGTCGTATCATATCATATGATACATCGTCCACCGCAGTACAGCAGCACATATACATACATATCATACACTTTGCTTTCGCCGATAGCACATAAAGAAACGCAGAGAGAGGGCCAAGTCGAGCAAACACTCGTCTGTCTTGCCTCTCCCATCCGACCGACATCGTCATGGCCCTCATCATGTCGCCGAGAGTATCACCATCAGCGATGGTATGGCTTGCCATGGGCTCCTTGATGGCAATCACCACCACCACCGTGCAAGCGAAAACTTGCGAGACCAGCGTCGAAAACGGGATGGACAACTATGGTGAGATCAACGCAAAATAAGTATGATACATGTGACTCTCAAGCCCGAAAATTTGCTCGTCGTATTCCCGAAGCCCAAACCCGAAGCTCCTTGCGGAGGGAGGAGCGTTGGGATCGTTGCCTACGCGTGCTCGTGTCCCATACCTCCCATGCCAAGATACCTGGTAGGAAGGAAGGAATGCATGGATGCATTTCTCCGGTCCAGTCTACTGTTGTTGTACTGTACCTGGCATGTGCTATTGTAGTGTCCGACGAGTACATGCCCTCGTCTGATGTGCTCGGTGTCTCTCTTTTTGTTTGTTTGAAGCTTTCGAAGACACCTCAGGTCGGCTGTGATGAGGTCGATAAAGTTCGTCGAACCTAGTCTTTGTGATCTTTGTAAGCTGCGTGTGGCATACACATACTGCTCTACAGTACGAGTGCAGTACTTCGATCGAGCGTGCTATTGCGTACGGGGGGTATGGTGATATCATGAACAATAATAGCATCAAGGAGAAAGGTCGGCGAACCCCCTGGATGATACTGTCGGTACTACAGGGTCACTAACTGTGAACGTGTTACTCGTACCTACAAAGAGAAAGTCGGCGTCGCTCATGGCCAGATGGTTTCTGGTAGTCAAGCAGGAGTGATGCTCCTCGCTCTCACTCCTGCCAGAGCATAGCTACACCTAGCGGAAGAGTTCAGGGTACAAACACCAGAAGATACAGAGGATACAAGAAGCAGTGCACAAGGACGATATTTGCAAAGACGGCCAGCTTATGTGTAGACATTCTGCGCACTGAGATTACTGTACGGAGTACAGAACATAACCTCGTTGAGGGGTCCATACGTACAGCGTAGTACTGTGGTAGTACATATGTCGATCCGTTTCGGTTACTACTCTGGCCGGAAAAATAATCCCCGTTTGATGTTTAAATCACGATCAAAACCAAGCGTGAACGAATTCCGTACACCCCACTACATGTAGTACGCGTATACGTACGTACCCATTTGTCCTCCCGACCACTTTCCACCCCCCCCTCCCCTCCCCCCAGAAATATCAGCCTTGTTTTGTTCCTCCTTCTCTTGGCTCGTTTCCCTGCTGTATATTCGTGCTTTTGTACTCGTTCAAGCACCGTTTGCAGTACTAATTTGCGAGACCCAGACAAGTAAAGTACAAAATAGGAAATCTAAAAGTTGTAAAAGTTCGTTTTCGCATGAGAAATTTCGTCCACAAATCCCAACGCGCTGTTTTGTTTTTCATTTTGACACTGTGAATGGAGTGTAGGCAATTTTCTCTTTTTGTCGACCCCTCTTTAGTTGAAACCAGGGGAGCATATTTCCCCCCCCCCGTCGAGAGTGGTGTATAACTTTGTGTTACTGTTGTATGCTGGCACAGTACAGCACTTGCAGTATAAATACTCGTAGCAATAATGGATGTAAATAATTAATACTCGTACGAGTACGCCATGACCAGCTCAGGGAGCACTCATGGCCACTCGTCTACAGAAGAAGCAGTCAACGATAACTTATTATACCTGAAGCCCGCTCAATGGTTATGATATACACAACGAAGTGTACATCCAACTAACACGTCTTGGTGTCGCTGTGTTTTCTGTGGTAGGGCCGGGGGTCTCGGCGGAAGCTGTCGAAGCGTCCACACCGTTTGAGATCGGGGCGTACAATGCGATCATCGCCTTCGACGTCACGCACTGCATCAAGGTCAGAGATACAGAGGCGTATTAATAGCCTGCTGTCTGCTGGCTACTGTCTACGTCTACGTCTACTGTCTACTGTCTACTGTCTACTGTCTACAAGCAAACCTGTAAACCATGCCCTAAAACATGAGTCTCAGTTATACCTTTTGTTGTAATATTGTCTACTCTACTGTCTAAAGCACCGACCACGGGTAACTTGAATAAGCGCAGCTATTATTTCTACGTATATGAATACCTGTAGTCACCATTCCCATGGCATAATATCTACCGCGAAAGTACCGTTGCGCGCATATTACCCCCCCCCTCCCCCCCCTCAAAACGAAATTCATGATGACCAGCGAAAGGAAGTTGACAGACGCGAAGTATATCTATATTGTGAGTACACCGCAGAACGGTTGCCTTCGGCATATCTTCCACGTTTCGCGCAACACACTCCTTGCAGTGTTGCACCGGCTGTACTGCTGTACTGCTGTACGTCGGGAGCCAACTTCACCCCCACCACCTCTAGCCCTAACACCCCGGTATATTTGTGTGGAGTCGAAACCGTAAAAAAACCGTCCGTCTATCCGTCTGAAACATATTGCCTCCTTCTGTCTACTGTCGGTGTCCGCTGTGCCGGGCTCCTCGTGTTGTCTTGCGCCCCGTGTTACCAGATGTGCTGCGAGCAAGACGAATGCACGCTTGCGGTGTTCAATGAAGTGGAGGCGGTGTGCTACCTGAAAGGGGAAGGGGCCGAGGCTTCTGCCAATAGCGTGCCTGCCGAGGGCGTGTCTACCTACACCATCGAAAGAAGAATTGGCGAGTCCATATATATGCTGCTACTGTACTATCTGTACTGCTTCAGTAAACTACTGTTACTTGGGTACAGTATACTACTACTACTACTACTACTACTACTACTACTACTACTACTACTACTACTACTATATACCACTACTACTACTACTACTACTACTACTACTACTACTACTACTACTACTACTGCTGCTGCTACCATATTGCGACTACTACTGCTATTCTACTACTGCTATCATACTACCACCACTTTCACTACAGTAACTTAAAAATACTACTGCTCCTCCTACTGCGTATGCATACGGCTACTGTGCCATTGCTACTACGAGTACTGCTATTCATACTACTACTGCTACTACTGCTGTACTACTTACGTTGACGCTTGCGTCTGACACGCCGCTCTTCTTCAATGCTGTTGTCGCAATAGGCGACCCCGATCCCGTCGACCTCGAGCCTTCGGAGTGCAAGAATAAACGGGGCGTCGCTTACGGGTTCCAAGACGCTGAAGACTTACACACCCTGAAGGATGGCATATCTTGGTGGTAAGTTGTATTCGCACCGTACAGGATACCTGCTATCGATAGAAGTAAGAAAACGAGCACTAAGAACACGAACACTAAGAAAACGTCCACTAAGAACACGAACACTACGGACACCGACCACTAACAACAAGGGCACTAAAAAACGAAAATTCGATCACTAAGAACATGAACACTAAGAGACCGAACACTACAGTAAGAGGCCGAACGCTAAGCACACGAACACTAAAAAACCGACCACAAGGAACACGAACCCTAAGACACCCACCACAAAGGACACGAACACTAAGAACCCGACCACTAACAACGCGAACACCAAGAAACCGACTACTAAGAATAATAGGAAAATGACCACTAAGAACGCAACCACTAAAAGCACGAACACTAAGAACACGACCACTACTGAAAACTAAGAAAACGATAACTAATAATATAAACACTGCGTAAGAAAACTACGAAAAGCAGGCCCTGCGATTTACAGATTTTTTTGAGCCGTTTTCTTGAAGCTAGTGTATAACATGCTCTTCTTTGCCAAACAAGAAACTGGTCAAGCCAGTGAGGGCCAGTGTTGTGTGTTTCTTACTATGAATACAGCAGTACGAGCGTACAGCAGTGCCTTTCGGCGCTGCAAAATATGTATCCCACACTAACTCCAAGTAGTTTTTTCCCCAAAAGGGGTTGAGAAACAGGGAATTGTCGCTTAGGTTAGATTTCTTATTTAAGAAAATGCGTATTGGACACTAAATTCGGCAGTATCGCTCCCGATTTTCTTAGTTCCCCCGAAATGTTGCGGCATGTCTTATTGGCTGATTTTCTTGTTGCCCTCTCTCTTCTACAAGGTCCGCTGTGGTAGGTACGAAGTGTTGTACTGCACTGTAGTTGTCTCGCGTCTTCTTGCTCATAAGCCCGCTTCACTAAAACTAGCATACAATATGCTACAGTAGGAGACCGCGGTTTGACACCTTGACTGACCGCCCCTACACTAAAACTAGTATAATGAGATGCTAGGAGACCGCGGTTGGACCCCTTGTCTGGCCGCCCCTACACGAAAAATAGCATATAATATGCTAGGAGACCGCCGTTTGACCCCTTGACTGACCGTACCTAGACTAAAACTAGTATAATAAGATGCTAGGAGACTGCGGTTTGACACCTTGACTGACCGTCCCCCACACTAAAACTACGATTATAATATGCTAGGAGACCGCGATTTGACCCCTTGACTGACTGTCCCTACACTATAACTAGTATGTAATATGTTATGAGACCGCTGTTTGACCTCTTGACTGACCGCCCCTACACTGAAACTAGTATACTAGTCAACAGCATACTATAAATAGTGTACTAACAGCATATTGTACAAAATATACATAGTACACCAATAGCATACTGTGCAACAATGGTATACCAATAGCATACTGTGCAACAATAATAGTATACCAATAATAGCATACTGTTGTGCAACAATAGTATACCAACAGCATACTGTGGAACAATAGTGTACCAATAGGGTATCACAAGAGCACACCACCATACCTCACACAAAACAAAAAACACGCATGCACCCTCCTTTTCACCTCACCGGTGGTGGCACGTATCTGGGCGTTCCTATACGCTGCGCGTTTTTCTTCTTCTTCCAGGTACGATTGGTCGCCGGGTGCGCTCGCCGACGGCGTGCTTGACGCCTCCCTTGCCCAGGGGTCGGAGTACATCCCGATGATCTGGGGGGAAGCCGATCTGACGGAAGAGCGCAGCCGTCACCTCGCTTGGGTTGGCGACAGCGCCCCGTACCTGCTCGGATTCAACGAGCCCAACTTCAAAGCACCTCAGGTAAAACTTGAAAAATAAATAAATAGATTTTATGCGATTATCTTTATCCCAGCCCTAAACGAGTACACGATTTTATCTGTATCCTCTATATGTATAGGTTATAACCCTGAGCTAATATAACAATGAGTTAGTTTATGGAACTATGTCCCATAACATAAGAACCGCTTGTGTCTCCATGCTTGAAACAATCGGTCCTTCATATTCCAGGACAGAGCGGCAAACGATTATCTCCATCCTCAAAGTATACCTGGTGCACAAACACTCATGTACTACACACTTAGGATGGACCCTGACCCAGATCTCACCGCCCATACATACAAGAGTAAAACCAAGGAAAAGTATGTGTTATAGTAGTTATTTATAAGAGCATCAGGGGGAAAACAAATAAGAACGTTTCTTAACCATCGACTCCATTCAGTTCAGAATTGACCGTGGCAGAGGCGACCGGCCTGTGGTCTAAGGTTCACGCGCCGCTGTTTTAGCACTAACTATTAATAGTAGTGCATTTTTCTCGACAAGTTTCCCGAAACCCAAAACAATCAGCTCTTACTTGTTACTCTGCGCTCGACCGTCTCTGAACTCTTGTGAACCCCACCCCAATGTCCCCTTGTTTGCGACGACGGTTGATCGATTCCATCCCATCCCGTCAACACGGTATCAGTCCGAGTTGACGGCGGCAGAGGCGGCCGGCCTGTGGTCTCAGGTCAAGGACGAGGCCGATAAGTATGACATGGAGCTGGTGTCTCCCGCTATCAATTTCTGCTACGGGGAATGCATCGAGGAGGCGAGTATGTGTGTGTGTGGCGGTCGTTCCTTGCCGTGCCGATGCGAAATTTTCGCCGAGGAGCGTGGACACATAGCGCGGTGCTAGACCATGCAAACCTTGCAGATTTATTTCGGCAACATGATGCCGACGACGACGGGACATTGATTTGTTGAGCCCTTTTAAGAGGGCACTCTCGTTCCGGCGACAAAATCTCTTGGGCTTAGAGAGTCAATACGCGTTTCTGTACAGTACGGTGGGTAGTAAAAATAGTTTTCATGGAATTTTTCAGGCGATTCTCGTTCGTCACATATAGCGCGGCCTCCACTCACAGTCTAGTGTCCTCTCGCTCACAAACAAACCCCGGATTACGCTCCGGTTTTTGTTCTAGAAGCGCCCTCACAATCCTTCTCGTCATTGTCATGTCTGCCTGCCTCGGACAACGCGCAGATTAGCCTTTCACACCTCGAAAGAGGTCATCATCTAGATCCCTCATCCCCGCACAGTGATCTAGATCTTTCAGGGAAGATGTGTTCCTGATATGTATGATCTGTATGATCTGTATGATCTGTATGATCTGTATGATCTGTATGATCTAGCTCATGTTGCCGGGTGGAAGCCGTATAAATCTGCACGAGCTTGCGCGTGTGTTTCCTGGGTTGGAGTTGTACTGTACAGGCCCTGCACACCATCTAATGACGCCAGGATAGGATTCAGATGTTCGGCATCTTGATCTGTCCGCCATGTGTACGTAAGCTTAAAAGCTTTGACGTCGATTGTTCTCCCCATTATTATTGTTCTACAAACCCCTCATCCTTGCCATTTGTATCCTCGCGACTTACTATGCCGTTTTTTTGCTGTGCCATCGCCCCTTCTCGCTTTGAACAATGCTCACGATCACCGCTGCACATGCATCCTTACACCGCTCGCGTTTTTGTTTTTTTTTCAGGACCCGGTGGCGTGGATGGACGACTTCATGGCAGAGTGCGACAAGATCGACGGGGGTTGCGGTCTAAAGTATCTGGCGGTCCACTCCTACGCGTGCGAGGTGATGGAGTTTGCCGATTGCCTCGAAGTTCTCTCCGAAACGTTGGCGAAGTTCTAACTTTAAAGAGGTTTACTAAAAGTCAATGCGCGAGTCGGCGAAGGACCTGCGATGACTTTCTTGCCTTGACCACTCACCGCCTGTCCTTTTGATCTTACTTTTTATTGTCACGCCCATCATGTCCAGGACCAAATCCCCACTATGCTAACTCTCCCGTTTAAGGTCCAACCAGCAGTGTTAAGAAAAATAGACCCTTGGTGGAGCCGAGGCCCCTCTGCCGTCATCATTGACCCCCCTACTACTATTACTGACCCCTTTACTATCATTGATGACCCCTCTATCACCATCGCTGACGCTTCTACCGCCATTGCTTACCCCTCTACCAACCATTGCTGACCCCTGAACCACCACCGCTGACCCCTATGTCACCACCGCTGAACCCTCTACCACAATCGCTGACCCCTCTACCACCATCGCTGACCCCATTACGACTATCGCTGACCACTTTAACGAACATCACTTTAGCACCATCGCTGACCCCTCTACAATCATCGCTTACCCTACCACCGTCTCTAACCCCTCTACCACCATCGCTATCCTACCTACCACTACCTCTGATCCCTGCACTCCATCGCTGACCCCACCATTGCTGACCCCTTTACCGCCATGGTTGATCCTCTTACCACCATCGCTGGCCCTCCTACTACCATTGCTAACCCCTCTACTACCATCGCTGACCCCTCTACCCTCCTCGTTAACCCCTCCACCCCCATCGCTAACCCCTCTACCCCCATCGCTGACCCCTCTACCACCATCGCTAACCCCTCTACCACCGTCGCTGACCCCTCTACTGCCACCGCTGATCCTTCTACCACCATCGCTGACCCCTTTAACGCCATTGCTGACCCCTCCACTACCCTCGATGACCCCTCTACCACCATCACTGATCCCGCTACCACTAGAACCATTGCCGACACCCTATACCACCATCGCTAGTCGCGAACCGAGCTCACCCACGAGCAAGGCGCACTCGTGCACCTGCTCCCGACGCATGCCAGGGTAGAAGTGCACCCTGGTTTTTTTCTGAAGCTCCTAACTTGAGGAGTGCTATACTAACACTAAGTAATAGTAAGCCACCTGCCTTTGGAGGAAAATAAAGGGTGCTACATACTCGATGGGCAATACCATGGCCTAAGTATGAAGTTAACAATACTGCAACACGAGAATGAAAAAATTCGGACGATTTTGGGTTAAGGAACCCGATCGTTCAGAAACTATTTCGGCAAAATAACGGTACAGTACCTCTATTGTAACAAGTTACTCCCCGCGGTTCAGCCAATATCGAATCGATATAGCACTGCATCAACGGCGCGAGCGTAGTTGGCCCCATTTCTATCGCCTCATCCGTGCGATGAAGTGTTAAAACCACCATCCGGCACCCTACATCGAATTCTCCACACATGTCGGACAAGTCACGATCTACCTGTAGGTGATCTAGGTCCTCTATTTGCCGTTATGATATGTTGTGGAAGAAGAGCTGTATCGCACAGATCCCACCCCACAAGCACGTGCGCAAGAGCTGTGCCATACAGATCATACCGATCCTACAGATCCCACCCTACAAGCATGTGCGCAAGAGCTGTGCCATACAGATCATACAGATCATACTGATCCCACCCCGCAAGCATGTGCGCAAGAGCTGTGCCATACAGATCATACAGAAGGGTGGGCGGGTGGGTGGGGTTGGGTCAGTGGGCGGGTGGGAGGTAGAGTGGGTGGGGTAGGTGGGTGGGTGGGTGGGTGGGTTAGGAGGGTGGGTTGATGGGTGAGTGGGTTCATGGGTAGATGGGTGGGTGGGTAAGGGTGGTAAAACAGGCTAATCGCTTAGAGAGTTCCGTTCTCCGGGCTCGGGTCACGCAGCCAATCAACTTCATTTTTGTTGCCAGTTCAAAATGTTGAAATTTCAGTTTTTTCATCGTTTCAGGTACATGCTTGCCGAAATATGTATGCATTTTTTTTTGTCTTCGTCATCGGGGAGTCTCAAGAGCTACTCTTCACTCCTTGCAGTCATTAGCCGCTACCCTGCTTCCCGGCTTTCCTCCGCCCCCGCCCTCGGATGCTTCGGGCATCGCTCAATCAGTCAAAACAGGCAGTG
>MEHQ01001776.1:541418-556088 GCA_008828725.1 Saccharina japonica | reverse complement strand
CAAGCAATGCCTGCCCGGTTGCTGAACGCCCGACGTGTCCCGTTCCGCCATTGTATAGATGCAAGGGTCTAGGGTCATAATATTTCGGCCATATATGACAATGGCAATTCCCCCCTACCAAAGCAACGCCAGTCAATACCCTAACCCCCCCCCCCGTTTATGCAATATATGCATAAAACGTAATGAGCGCCCAACCGTTCGAGGCCTCTCTGTAGTAAGAATTGTTTTCCGTCTCGAAAGGTAGTCCGTGGTCAATGGGCAAATGACTAAGGCAAGTAACAAATTAGTACGCCCCTTCACGCGACCCCCCCCCCCATCACAACCATCATCACCACCATTAACCCTCCCCGCCCCCACCACAACACCACCGCCATCACTGGGATTCCGGCGTTGAGGCAGAACTGGACGTGGACCCTGCCGCTGAAGTAATCATGAATGCGGTTATCACGAACGTTGGCGGGTCCGGGTACTACGACAACGTGGTGGACATGACCGACGGGGCCGACATGGCATGCCCGTCGTTCGAAGACGCCTGTGTGAAAGAGGTAAGTGCTTTCTCGAGGCACTCCCCTCGCCACGTACTAGTATCCAGGGGTATACTGTAACAACCATTCATAATGTCTCCGGTGCGTACGCTCGAAAATAAAAAATGTGAAGCAAGGTGAGAAATCGAACCCACTGCGCATCCTGTGTTGGTTATATAGCATAGTTCACTGGCGTACTAAGTCACGTGCCTAAGTAGGCCAGTGGACTATGCTATATAACCAACACTTTCCAAGCCTTCTATTGTCGAGCCTTTTACTGTCAGTCCATACCACAGTCTACTTATATTAGACGAGTTGTTCAGGAGATTTTCACTACAGTAATACGAAAGTTGCGTTTTCTGTTCAAGAAACTTGCTTCTTACTGGAGTTGGTGTTCGTTTTCAGGAGATTGATCGATACCCAGGGTTAATCCCAGTTTTAGAAGGGCAACACTAACAGGAGATGCATGCTGCTTTGATGAGGTATGTACCAGGTAGTTGGTATTGGAGATACGTCCTTTTTATTTAGGAGATTGAGACGAACACTGGAGATTCATCTATGTTCGCGTTGTATGGCCCTGTGCCCATATTTGTATCTACCTGTACACATACACCGTACATACACTTCATACACCAGAACCTGCGCTGGCATGGGGGCGATCATAAACCCTCGTCAAATTCCAACACCAAACGGCGGGGCCTAACCCTAAGCAGGGAACGACGGTCAAACGAAAAACATTTTTCTACAGCATCTACCACGCCTTACGCATACAGAGCACTTCACAAGCAGAAGCCGAACAACAGTAATTGGTATGCAGGCAGCATGATCACGAGCAGACCCCGAAGGATGACAACACGCATGTGTATTTCGTAGGTTCAGCAAAGCCGGTCCCCTTTTGGGACGGCAAAAAAGCCGAGAATTTCCTCACCCTTTTTCTTTGCCACGCCAAACCACCACCCACGCGTCATTTTGTTTTCTCCAGGAAGTGTGCGTTAGCGGAGGCTTGGCTCCGTTCGACGAGGTGTCGATCGCTTTCAGGGGCCCCATGAAGCTGCACAACATCGCGTGGTACGAGGGTACGACGGACGAGACACTGGAGCGCACCTCCATCTGGACCAGAGGGTGAGACCCTTGAGAAAAAAAGGGGTACAAGAGGTATAAGAGGTGTAAGGAGGCGTGCTGCGGTAGGGGTCCCAGTGACACTTTTTTTCCAAACAATGGTTGTGATTGACGGGGCTCCTTAACCCTGCTATTCATAGTCTTTCAGAACTGCACTGTACATGGATCTAAGTCTGCCTCTGTTTTCAAGTAAATTGTCCCCGAAACGGGAGTCCAGTCGTCCTAACAGGGGTTAGCTGGAGATCTACCCAACATCGTAAAGTGCTAATTTGGCCCGGCTGCTCGTTTGTGTTTTCTGAAAGCCATGCTTTGGATGAGATTGAGATTGAGATCGAGATCGAGATTAAGAACAGAGAGCTCCTCCAATCAAGTGGAGCCTCACAAAAAAATAAGAGCTAACTCACTAAAGGCTGTGAGTGGGCTGACTATACGTCGCCGACTAGTGATTAGTTGGCCTCAGTTGGCTACGTATTCTAGTTAGTTGCGCCGGGTTATTTTGCGGAGTTCCGCGTCTTTAGTATCTAGCCCGGCGCTTTTGAGGGCACGAAGTGCGTATTTTATTGATGAAACTATAAACTATTGAATGACTCACTGAACTGGCTTACTTTCGCCATCCAAGTAATATGTAGTCGTGAATTCCAGCCAACTCACGCACGCACCGAAACACCGATGCGTTTGGTATTCAGCCACCGTCCATCTAAGGGTAGCAAGCGTGCAACAGTACAAATATAGGATTATCTTGCATTCCGGAGGGGCTATTGAAGCAAGAAAAATCAGAACCTACGATGGACCCTAAAACTATATATCCCCCTTATGTTCATGAACCATATTTTGGTTTTCATTTCTATGTTCCCCCTGTGCTCCAACCAAAAGCAGTTGCCGATGCTGCCATCCTGGTTTTGTTTGCCCTCCCTTTCTCCCTCTCAACTCCCCCGAAAGGGTGACGAGTATAACCTTTTTAGTACTGGACTCTAGTTCCAAGATAAACCTAAATATGCCTCTAATACCAAGATAAACCTACACTGTAGTCTAATTCCAAGTGTCTTGTACCCACAACGGGACTGCAGTTCTAAAGGCTACAATGGTTGACAAGCACCGTTTCTGTGCGATGTAAAACAAACCACATCTTCCCTGCGATAATTTCATTTTTTTTGCCATCCGACGATCGATGAATGGCGTGGTTTGTGATATCAACCCCTTACATCTTCCCTATAATAATTTCGTTTTTTCGACCGGACAGTCAATGTTCAGTGCCTCTTCCACGCTCCTCCCTCCCCAAACGAATCTCGTAACCATTTACTTTCGGAGGTACACAGCGCAACACCTTTAGTTCAGCAGGCTGAAATATGCCACAGTAAAATGTACCTCCAATCGATGCCCCACCTACACCCGCCCAACTACCCACGCAAACCAACTTTCGATGGCAGCTCGACGAGAGACAATATGACTTTCTTGACCAACCGGGGCGGAGTGTCGGGCTGCTCAGGAGTCTGGAGCATCTGCGGGGGCAACAGCCAGAGCTTCGCGGATGCCTCGGTGCGCCCCTAATAGTATACCTGGTAGCCTACTGCTGCTACTGCTGCTGCTACCGCGACCGTTAGCGCTTCTGATTTTGTTTTTGAGTTGCACCAATGGTAACCCCTTTGGGGCTTGAAGGCATGCCTAAAAAGGTTGCCTTAAAAGTTTGCCTTAAATATTGCCTTAACCCATTCAGAACTGAAAAAAAATGTCCCAGTCTAATTCCAAGTATTTGTCCCCAAGTTCGTGGGACCAGTTCTTAAGGGGTTAAAGGTTGCCTTAAAGGTTGCCTTAAAGGTTGCCTTAAAGGTTGCCTTAAAGGTTGCCTTAAAATGTTCAAGGCATGCTTAAACGGGAAAATAGATCGAAAACGAACGAGGTTTCTGTGTAGTACTGTGTGTTACCGTGTATCACCGTGTATTACTGTGTATTACTGCTGTGTATTACAGTGTATTACAGTGTGTTACTGTGTATTACTGTGTGTTACTGTGTGTTACTGTGTATTACTGTGTATATTACTGTGTATTACTGTGTATTACTATGTATTACTGTGTATTACTGTGTATTACTGTGTATTACTGTGTGTTACTATGTATTACTGTGTGTTACTGTGTATTACTGTGTGTTACTGTGTATTACGGTGTGTTACTGTGTATTACTGTGTATGACTGCGTATTACTGTGTATTACTATGCCGCCCCGCCATAGGGTAGCGGGTGTATCCAAAGTGCGACGCAGCATGGTGATATTCGCCATGCCGCACACTCTTGCTGTCATACCAGCAGATGGCTGATATCACCGAGGTTTTCGTTGTTTTGGTCGTTATCTACTGGGTCCCAAAAGCGGTTTAGACTGGTATGATATACTACTTCACGGAAAACTCCAGGACAATTAGACCATCACACCAAACTCGGAAAAAAAACTACCTTGTAGTATTTCGACATTTGTCTGTTCAACGTCGATCGATTTCGACACGTTGTCAATGTCGAGAGTGGTTCCTTGTGTCACACTAAGCCAAAAAAACTGAAAACAAGTGACCAATCTCGACGGGTCTGGTGTATGACAACGTCTAAAGCATCACACGAAGCTAAACTAAACTATAGAAAATACTACCAGGAAATATTTATAGTAAACCAAAATCGACGGGCCTGGTGTATGACATACATCGAACGTATCGCTCGGAGCCAAACACCCAAAACATGCAATATTTCACCCCTCGGACAGATCATTCAGATCATTCAGATCATTTCCACTTGATGATCTACTGTAGATCTTTCAGGGCAGATGATCTGTATGATCTGTATGATCTGTATGACTTAGCTCATGTTGCCGCGTGGGAGCCGTACAATTTGCATGCCCTTGCACGTTTTTCCTGGGTTGGATCTGTACTATGCAGATCCTGCACAACCTCTCGCAACGGCAGATTAATGATATAGATGATATAGATGATCTAGATCGTGATCTGTCAAAACCTTTTGACGCCATGGACGCCGACATTGTTACACGAATCCCTAATAACGACAAACGCACTAAATATAACTAATGTCAACGGTTATGGCGTATGCATGTCTCACAGGGGACGTGGTGCGCTTCTGAGCCGGGCGAGTTCGACGGAGACCTTCCCGATGACAACGAGGTCAACATCATGACCGGCTGGGAGTGCGCTTCCGACTCGCAGTGCGGGTGAGAAGAGTAAATAGTTGCTCAATGCATACATAAAAACATTTTGTTTTTTCTGTCCCATTTATTATCTTCGCCCTTCTTTTCTCTCTCCTTCTTATCAATAGTCGTAACTCAGATCCGAGGTCTCGCAAAAAAAACTCTTCTCCTTCCTCCCCGCTACGGTCCGTGCCTTGAATTTTTATCGCGAGAAGACTCCGGTCCTCTCTTCCCTCGTACTCGCAATCGAATTGCACGTCCTCGAGTGGCGCATACGGTCGCCGACCTATCGAATATGTTTGCGATTTTGGTGCGAAACGCACCGTTTCGGCGCTGCCACCACTACACAACAGCAAGTTGTCAGCGCCGTACATCGCTCGGAGGAGCTATAACAGACAGGCACATATTTAATATTTAGTGTTTCACCCTTTTTAGAACTGCAAACTTCATACCACTCTGTCCATAAATATAAGATTTTTTTCATTGAATATTAATGTTCAAACGGTGCTTATATTTATGGACAGAGTGGTACTTCTTATCACACTGATTCCGAGTATGGAGTGTATCTCTAAAAGCGTGGACACAACAGTACTTCCAAAGAGGTTAACCTGCAAGTACTCCTAATAGTCATCATGCATAAACTTATATTTTTCGAAAAATTATCATACTGTAGACAGATCCCCGATATCGGCGATCAAACCCCCTGGGCAATCAAAACCCCGGGGCAAGCAAAGCACGTTTTTATAATCGTTTCCACTCTTATATTTCTTTTTCTCGTTTTGTTTTTTGTGGCGCAAAAAGTTTCTACCGCGAAACGGGAATGCGGGGATGGACGGGGGGCGCGGACGGCACGAAGGTCATGATCTTCGAAGTGGACATGCCGCACTGCGAGGAGGAAACCTGCACCTGGGACCGCCCGGCCATTTGGGCTCTCAACGCTCGGGTGAGAGACCATCCTTCCTTCGTTCCCGTTGATACAAATCTGTCCCGAAACATAAGTACCGTTTTGATGTTTGTTGGGCTCTCAACGCTCGGGTGAGAGACCATCCTTCCTTCGTTCCCGTTGATACAAATCTGTCCCGAAACATAAGTACCGTTTTGATGAAAATTAATCTACAAATGGTGTTTATATTTTGGGATATACGGGTACAGTACGGACGCGACATTGGCTAAAAAGAAATGGGGAGTAAAGGGAAAATTGCTCTACTTTTTGCACGCAACATACATAAGAAACGCTGTTTTTTGTACTGAGATTAATTTGGGACACACAACCTGCCTCACATAAGAATAAGAACAAGAACGAGAAAATAAGAAGAAGAACTTGAGCCTGACCCGGACTTAGAGTTTATTACGTGCTGTCGAGTACGGTGTCACAGTCACCGCTGCATCTGACTCTGTATACTGTCAATGTCACGCGCAGAAAAGTACCAGGTGTTGCAGAGATAGGCACCACGGTGGCAGTTTTTGGCAGTTATTTACCGATCCCCCAGGTTCTGGAGGGGGAAACATGCACCTCGAACCTCCCGGCTGTTTGTTCGCTGAGCGCCCTGGTGAATTCATCAACATCCTCCCTGATTGTGGCATTATTGTTGCGTGTGTGCTGCTGTACGATATCATACCGTATACTGCGCGATCGAAGTATTACACTCAGCTACGAAGCAAAGATCCTCGATCTCACAGCTGTTTTTTTTTTTTTTAATTTTTTTAATTTTTTTATTTTTTTTTTTTTCCCCTCCCCCCTCGTGCGAATCTCGAAGGTCATTTTCTCGACAGCGGCAAGAAGAGTGCAGACGCCAAGCGATATACGTTATACGTCTACGAAAATGTCTCGATTACTCGTATATACATCTTTCCAAAACCACCAACCATTCCGGTTGCGTGTGATTTTCCTTGTTATGGAGAGTACCTGTTCATAACATAACATCGTCGATAGAGGTATACCAAGGTATACCTTTTTTTGGCTGAACCATTTTCAGAATGACGGGGCTCCTTATAACCCAAAGTCGTCAGAATCTCATTCTTGTGGTGCCAAGATTTTCATTCTATACTCAGGGTCGTTCTTATCGAGAAACTTTTTTCCAAAATTTCCATTTTTTTTTCCAAAAAATAAACAGGATTTATTTGGAAGTTTGGAATTTCAGCAGAAGGCAAAATATTTGGAAGGCTTCGCATTCCAATATTTGGAAATTCTTTCTGGAAAATATGGAAGTCCTAAAAATTGCGCGAAACATTTATTTGGAATTTTTGGAAAAAAGTTGCTCGATGAGAACGACCCTAAAGGCCTTGGGACTGCTCATCGGGTATGATAGCAGTGTTATTTTCCTCCAAAATCAGTTTTTGACTTAGTATTAGTATAGAGCTCCTCAAGTGAGGTATAAGTCACCACCCTCAGAAGGCAGAAACACGGTACACCTCTCTCTACCGTAGCATGCGTCGGGGGTGCTGTCTCATTATCTTGATTACAGTATACGGTATATGGTCGTCGCTGCATCCCACTCCTGCCAGCGTCACGGGCAAATACGTATTTTCCGGCAGGTAAATCTTTAGCCACGGTCAGCTTGGAGGGCTGCGGTCTTCCGGGTGGGATGAGGTCGGGGTGGAGTTGGTATTGCAGAGGTAGGGCTCAACAATCAAGGGCCCGTAAACTCACCAACCAAAGCAGCAACCGACCCGTCTAACACTCGACTTCTCCCTATTCTTGTGTACCTGGTATGTGTTTTTCCGAACGGGTTCCAGGTTGTACGTACTGCCCAGTACGGGTGCAATTGCCGCGGAATGGGCGGCAACGGCGGATGCGGGGAATTCGACATCTTGGAGGGCATTATCGGCAACGAATACAGCGACATGCTCTTCACGACTGTGTACGACTTCAAGGGGGCCGGTAGCCCGGGCACGATGAAATACTTCCAGCGCCCCTCGGTAAGCCGCTCGCGGCTACTTCGGTGCCTTCGACACCTGGATTGCAGTGTTGCCTGGGCGTCGGATGATCTTGGAATCGTGTTCATCTTATTGGGAGTTCTACTCACCACGTGACTATACTGGCTGGTTTGGTTATCCTTGCGAGGCACTTGCTACATAATCCCGGCGGTATCGAGGTCGTCCTTGCGCACTCCACACACGAGAGCTCGGTTTTGCGGAGGTGGTGTGTACCACGTAAAAACATGTGTGCCTCCACATATACGGTGATATAAAGCCCGTACTACGCGCGATCGAAGTACGATCACACACAGCTTGCAAATATGAGCTTCGACGAAATCCTCGATCTTATTCGTAGCTGTTTTTCTTTTGTCCTTCTAAATATACTCCTCGAACGATGCGAACCCAAAACGATACACAATTCGCGGCTCTTTCTGCACGATCCACAACCACGGCCACACCACTTACTTCTCTTCCTGTCCGTCGAAACTGTACCACCTTTTTTTTATCACCACGTATCCTGTTGATGTTTATTACATTGGCCCACCCGTTTCTCGGCTTTTCAATTATTTATCCTTCCTTTCCGCTCCCGGCAGGAAAAAACAACGTACGCAGCCATTTTCCGAGGCGGCGACGACTCGTACCTGCAAGTCGCGCAGTTCGACAGCTGGGAGTTCAGCTCGCTCACGCTCAGCGCTTCCAAGCTCGACGAGTTGAAAGGCTCCGAAGAAGAAACGCACGAGATCTACGACGTAGACTCAAGGGTTGCCACAAACGTGAGATCTGCGCCGTAGACTCGAGGGTATGATAGCGAAGTGTAACAGAGTGGGATTGGAGGGCCGTATCACCTACTCTTGTAACAGAAGAGTGTGAGATCTACGACCTGGACTCAAAGGGTTTTCTATCGCCAATAAATTTCGCCGGTCACTCACTCACAGCCTCGGTATGCTGCCATCATGTTAAAATACACGGACAGTAAACTATTTTCAGCTTTCAGCAGACCTCCCCGTCGTATCGCAGTACAGTTTACCAGGTACACGGTACGATCACATCATGATAGGACGCGCGAGTTCGTTCGGCCTGTAGCACTCTGATCCGGAATATTAAGGACCTTGTGTATTTTAACATTTAATTGAAATGGTCCTTATATTTCGGATCAGAGTGGTACCGTTTTTACCGGAAGTGTATTATACTCCGTTTTATGCCTTCGTAATGGTCTATACCCGGAACGACGATATGGTGGCTTGAGGGTGTTGCTGCTGTGTAGCCGACACAAAAAAAATGAGAGTTTTCGGGGTTTTGTTTTCGCAACGATAATTGGTGCACGGGCTACCCCAAAGACTGTCACGAGGGGCCATGGCAACCAGAACCCACGATGGATGCAAAACCCATGTATCACCCCATCCCTGTGTAAACACGCCATAGTTGGTTCTGATTTTGTTCCGACGCGTGCTACGATAGAGGTGTATAGCACTTTTTGGCTCATTTTTTTTCTGAATGATCGGGTCGAGCCCCTTAGGGCCCGAATTAACGAGTATAAAATAAATTTAATTTGGAAAAAATAAAATTCAAATTCGCTTTTCATTGGTCAAAACACGCACCAGCACCAAATATTATGCCGCATATAATAAGATCCTAATCTTTGGTGCTGGTGCATGTGTTGACCAATGAAAAGCGGATTTTTTTTTTTTTCCAAATTGAATTTTTTTCTTCTTCGTTAAAACAGGCCCTTAGCCCAATTTCGTCGAACTTTTTTCGTTCTCGTTCTGCAATATGTTTCAATGTATAGTTACAGTAGACCATGGTAATTGTTCATCGGGTGTATAGCATTTTATTTTCCCTCCCAAATCACTTTTTGGGTGAGGTATATAACTCCTATACTACAATCAAGATAATCAAGCCACCACCCTCAGAAGGCAAAAATGGTGCACCTCTACCGTGCCATACGTCTCTAATGGTGTGTCATATTTCATGCAAGCATGCCTTGAACACTCTTCTTGTCTACGACAGCGGAGGTGCGTGGATTTTGGCGTCGGGGGGTAAGCGGCGCGGTCGACAGACCGGGGTACCTGAGAGGGTTCACGATAATCTCAGTAAATTATCTAGCGATTCGACGAGCAGCGTGATTTCGGAGAACCACGCGGCAAACGACTTTCCGCGTCAAACGTTCTACTGTAGTAGCAGAGGTTCTGGTGAGACTTGCGAGGCTGAGCCTGTATAAACCTATGGATATTTACGGACACGGATGGTCTCCCTTTTTGTGTTAGACGGATCGATACAGGACGGACCCGCCAAGAATAAACACGTAATCTGGGCAAGCCTTAGAGCCATCTTGTGACACCAAGCTTGACCAATCTTGCGCGTAGGCTACTATGTAGAGTTTTAGTGTAACGTTCGCCGTTGAGCAAAAGCTATGAATCCAATCTTCTTAATATGCCCAAAAATTTGAGCCTGACGTTATTGTTGAATTATCGATCTATTCGTGGACCTATTCTGCTACACTCGCGCTGTTTGGCCGCTGTTAAGTTAGATGGATCGATACAGAAGTCGCGCTTTCGAACTGAAGCCGTCGCGCTGTGTGTCACCCTACAGCCCGGATGGTGTCCCTTTTGTTAGACGAATCAGTAGCCGCCCGCGCTGTCTACGTTAACATGGATCAGCACGTAATCCGTCGCGCTGTCTAACAGTAGCCGTCGCGCTGTGTGTCACCCTACAGTACGGATGGTGCCCCTTTTGTTAGACGGACCAGTAGTCGCGCTGTCTAAGTCAAGATGGATCAGCACATAATCCGTCGCGCTGTCTAACAGCAGCCGTTGCGCTGTGTGCTCCCATTGCTCGGTCTCTTGTCGACAGGGCTGCGAGACTACCCCGTCGCCCTCCCCTCAAAGCGACAACGTCGAGGAGGAGATCATGCTGGCCGAGGGGTACACCTACGTCGGCTGCTTCGGCGACATGTCGAGCAGGAAGTCGAGAGACATGGCACTCCTCTCGAAGCGAGAGTTCACCAAAAACAAGCCGAGCATGTGCTCGAACCGGTGTGCCAAGGAACCCGGGGCTACCTTCTTCGGCCTTCAGAACGGCGGCTTGTGAGTTAACAATGCCGTGCTACGGTACGGAAATGGTACGAGTATCATACCACATTTTTCTTCTGCTCGAGCTGCTCACTTTCCCCCAAAATGTTTTACCCTCGCCATCTATATTTCCTTGCTTCTCCAGTTCCCTTTCTTTTCGTAACTCATACCCGGGGCTACGCAGCGGGCACTCCTCCCCCCTCCCCACTACGCGCGTACGGTGCATGCCTTTCGTTTTTCTCGCGGAAATACTTCAATATTTTCTCCCCCTCTTCCACTTGCATCGCCTGGGGATCTCTATACCTGGTAAACCCCACCCAGTATAGTAAGCTAACGCTATTCCATGTCCCATTGGACGTCCCGTGGGGAATCCCTGCTAACGTACATATTTTACACTAAGGCAAAGCTTGACGCTGCCTTGTGCGAAACTATCCACAGGAGTGACCGAAGATGGGCTTTACGCCTTACGTGCATCTTGGTGTGTAGGGGAAAAAATCCTTGAGAAAGTAGAGCAAACAATCGTGCTGGAGTGAATGAAGGCTGCTCGTTCCCTCGTACATATTTAGAGCCTGCGCATAGCAGCGCTTGTTTGTTGGCGAGCTTGTGATCGGACAAGGTGCATGCGTTCTGGGTTTGGCAGTGCACTTCTCGAGCAGCGACCGAACGTGCTGCCTCACATTCATAGCGGCGCGGCGGAGAGACGAGCTGCGCCCCACGTATGCTACGTACCCGAAGTCGCGCTTGTGGTATTAATAGTGTCTTACGAAGTTTCAATACATGGTTATTTTATGCGTCTTTTAAGTTTTATGTTTTCTTCGCCATTTTCTTGCGATCGACGCACGCTGCACATTGCTTCATTTTCTGTTTTTTTTTGTCGTTTTTTGCGATTGACACACGCTGCACGTTGCCGGGTGGCAAACACAACATAAATCATATTCTCGTATACCAAAACCTCAAAATCACCGGTCTTGACGCCATCCGTACCAAACCTCCAGACATGTACTCCCTACCCCCATCAATGCTGTCGAGACACCGAACAAGCTCCCACCCTCCTAGCTCCTACTCGTTCACTTTCATGACAGCTCCCCCCTCCACCAATTCGTCTCTCGCGCTAGTCAAAACCACGCCCTCCCCGCCTCCTTCCCGGTCTGCCACCCCCCCCCCCCCCCCCCCGTTCAATTTCATGACACCCCCCCAACTGCGCCTCTTGCCGGTTGTCAACCCCCCCCCCCCCGTCATATAAATATATGATATATTTATAGGTTGGGTTGGCGTCGGTTGGCAACGACGCTGTAAAAACACGCCACTCGCTGCGTGAGCTAGACAACCAGGGTGCCCGTTTTTTTTTTGTTATTTGTTTTGGCGTCACAAAGCTGGCGGTCGAGTAGATCATTTGTGCGGGTGGAGAATCTTTGTTCCGCACAAGGGGAATGAGTCGTATTCACGTAGTGTTAATATGGTAAGGCGTCCGCGAGGCAGTTACATAGTAAAACCCATTGCTGTCTCCGGAAGTGGCCACACCAGAAATTAAATTAACTCATTGAAGCTGTCGTCCATATGCAAGTCCGCCTCAGAGGCGGTTCTTAGCAGGATGCAGCTCACCCTCCATGCGACTCGCCCAATACCTCACGGCGTTTCGCGCTTGGTGCAAGCAATGTCTGCCTGGTTGGTGAAAACCCAACGCGCTCCGTCCCGGCATTGTAGGGATGCGAGGGTCTATGGTCATATGACTACGGCCGTGCAGAGCATGAGTACACCCCCCTCCTTCCTCGCCCATCAAGTTCGTCTTCCCCACTTGTGAACTCCTCCTTCCCCCGCCCACCCGCTCCCACTGCGCCTCTCCCGTTTGTCAAAACCACCATCTTCCTCCACCCCCTCTCCCTACTTCGCCTCTACCGTTTGTAAAAACCGTCATCCTACATGACCGGCCGCGTTTAGGTGCTGGTGTGGTGGCATGGGTGAGACAGGTCCGGGTTCGTACGGGGAGGTCGAAAACTGTGACAAGGTTTGCCCTGGGGACGAGGGCGTTGCGTGCGGAGGGAAAAAGTGAGAGCAATCACCACGCTGGCTGAACTGCGTGCAGCAAAAACGTTAGATGGGTTGTTGTCGTTGTTGTTTACAAAACGTTAGATGGGTTGTTGTCGTTGATGTTTACAAAACGTTAGATGGGTTGCTGTTGTTGTTTGTTTGTTATTGTCGATATCATAATATAGGCGTGGTTGTTGTAGTTGTAATTATAGTTGTAGTTGTTTTTTTACTGTAGAGCGTGGAAATCGTTGCCCTGCTGTTCCCTAGGTGTTACCAATTATGATAAGGTTGGGCGGAGGTAATTTTTTTGTGCCCGTGCCTCCGTCTCTCGGGGCTCTCAGTATCGCGGGCCTCCATCCTTGCAAGCCTTTCCCAGCGAGCAGCAACTCGCAGGTTCGTTGTTGTAGTGTGTCGAGCGAGGTACGGCATCTTCCCCAATCAGTGACATCTAGCCGAGATAAAACCCAGAAACAACGCTGGCAGCATCTGGCCGCGACACGCCGAAGAACCCGGCACTTCTACGACAAGTTGCTGTTGAATTCGTGATGGGGGGCTCGTCACCATTATTTTCGTGTGTTGGGGCGCCTCTCTTCTCTGGGGTTGTTCGCCATGGCCACGATGCCACTACGACAGTAGCAGCGGTGCAACAACAGTAGTACAACAGCACCACCGCTTCACACTTTGGCTTTTGTGACGCAACCATGGTGCTTTTGTGTTCGTATGATAGGTATGTTCAGTGTTCACCAGGAGATCCATGCAATTATGTTCACATTTCAACGTAAAAGATAATAATCAAGCACACATCGTCGAACCTCATCATCCTGTTCCACACCAGTATACAGCAGTATACAGCTGTGCGAGTACTCGGGAGTAACTATAGTTGGAACGCCTTATGGTGATGATACTCCACCTTTTCAACTTGCGATACCCCCGGGATTTCGAGTCAACAACATTCCGAAGAGGAACCTTGTAGTATAGTTATAGGCACCATCCGCGATAAGACGTTACGTTTTGTTAGAGGGGGGGGGTGGTGATGAACCATCCCCGACTAAGGTCTGAAAAAAGTATGACAATATGCTCGGGGTAAGTAAGAGCTTGACTTATGCGAAGTATTTTTTGTTGGCAGCCATGTCTATCGTCGGGTTTCAACCGGTTGTAGTAAAATCCCTACGGAAATTTAGTAACACGCGAAGAGCGGGGATAGCCCGACAAAATCCCCGGGATTAAAAAAACGTCGGGTCGAGCTGAAGTTTTGAGGGCGCGGTAATGATGGGGCGAGGAACACGAATTCGTGGTCATAGTATAGGGAATCATTCACGTGACCGAGTTACGGCTGTCCTAAACTGTCACAAAACGGAGACGGCTGAGACGGTTGTAAATAGTTGTTTTTTTCATTTCACGTTGGTTCATTGGCATAATATATCCCGTGGTAAGGATGGGTGCCCACGGTGGACTGGGAGCACCTGCTTCGACAGGAAAAACGGCAACATTGTCGTGGTGAGTGAGCCGACCCGCTAGCGCTCGAGACTGGACCTAGCTCTTGAAGCGTGCAAGGCGTCCGTTATGTTTCCCGCAGATCCCTCAAAATCAACCCCGTTGATTTCGTCGTTGGGAATGTGTTTCATAGACGACTTTCCAGCCAGCGGAGTTTCGAAGTACACGCCGCCCCGCCACTCCAATCCGTCGGTCAGGAGATTGTATGCGCGATAATCTTCCAAGTGAATGACGGTTATAGTGTACAACCCTCCCTGGTGCGAGGGTCTATAGTCATACGACTTCGTACGGCCATACATAAATATTGAGTACCCCCCCCCCCCCCCCCCCCCCCCCCCCCCC
>MEHQ01001776.1:499497-541396 GCA_008828725.1 Saccharina japonica | reverse complement strand
ACTGCTAGCCCTGAGGAACGTAAACAAACAGAATAACCGATTTGGGTGACGTGCGGTGAGCGAAGGGCGGGGAATTGAACGGTTGCGGGGTAGGGGGGGGGGGGAGGGGAGGGGGGTGTGGGTGGGTGATGGGGAGGTGGAGGGAGGGGGGAGGAAGGGCAGGAGGGGCCGGGGGGGGGGGGGTCACGTAACGACAGCAGTTACCTTTGAGAGTACTCGCGCATACAACCCGTGCTTGGCTAAGCGGAGCGACGACCCCCCCCCTACCCGCGACCGTTCAATCCCCCGCCCTTCGCTCACCACGTCACCCAAATCGGTGTATTCTGTTTGTTTTACGTTCCTCAGGGCTAGCAGTGTGTACGTTATTCCTGTGGAGCACACGTACATTGGCTGCTTCGATGACAAGCAGGGTGACCGCGACATGTTTCTGGTGCCCAAGGTACGCCCTAAACGTTTTTTGATTGGTTGACTCGGTTTTTTGTTTTTCGCTGCCACAAGTTGCCGCCGCGTAGAGCGCGGCACATCCCTTCCCTGAAAGGGAGGGCCCTCGCAAGGAAAGTGCTATCTATATCATCGTTTACCGCACCCTTCAAGTTATCTCCCTCGATTGGCGGTACCGCCAGCATACCTGTCATCTATCACGCTTGCCTGTCGTTGTGATGTTGGCAGCGGGTAGAGCGCGGTCTCCCTCCTGCGACCGACTCTCTCGAAGACAGCAAGCGAACACTGCAGCAGGGCAGGCGCTACCTTCGCTTTTCCCGGCCGAAAGTCGCACCACATAAGTTCTCTCCCTCGAGCATCGGCACCGTCAGCTAAGCTGTCTGTTGATTGTGTTCGGTGCAGGAGATATTTTTCATGTAACGGTCCTGGGGGTACATGGAGACACAGCGGTACGCCTGTTTCCCCCTGAGGTATTGTATGTGCCTCGGGCAGGTAGGTGCTTATGGCTCTGCTGCTGTGGAATACGTGAGATATCTCGTCTGCTACTTATGATGTCCTACCACCAGGAGTGCCTTCATGTAATACCCATCCCAGTGTGCCCCCATCACTCTGTCGGCAAAGCCGCCAGCTAAGCTACCAGCAAAGCCACCAGCAAAGCTACCAGTTGAGCTATCACCTAAGGTATCATCTTAACTGGCAGCTAAGTAGTCAGCTAACTAAAGCTGTCAGCTAGCTAAAGCTGCCATCTAAGCGGTCCGCTAAGCTGTCATCCAAGCTGTCAACTACGCTAAGCTGACGTCTAAGCTGCCAGCTACGCTAAGCTGTCATCTAAGATGCCAGCTACGTAAAGTTGCCATCCAAGCTGCCATCTAAGCTGTGATCTAAGCTGTCATCCAAACTGCCATTTTACGTCAAATTTCCCGCTTAAACCGTGAGCTAAGCTGTGAGCTAAGCTACGCTGAGCTACGCTAAGCGGACGTGTACGCTTCCCGCTACACGCTACGCTGTCAGCTACACTAAGCTGCCGCCTAACTAACCAAGCGGTCACCGCTAGACCCCAGCCAAACCGCCATTTGTCCCTCCTTGCGCATATCATTTCCCCACAGGTGGTTTCCGACTGCCTGACCCCTGCAGCCTGCGGCCGTGTACAACTCTACCGTAAAGAACACCACCTAACCCAACACCACACAAGGGAACAATTTCAACACATGTCAGACTAAATTTCCACCTGTCCCCCTCGCGTGCACACACTTACTACTTCTCCGCAGGCGGTATCTGACTTCATGACCCCTGCAGCCTGCGCGGTGTACTGCTCCACCGTTGAGAACGCGGCCTACTTCGGGGTGCAAGACGCCCGCAAGTGCTTCTGCGGCGACTCGTACGGCAAGCACGGCGTCTCCAGCGCCTGCGACGATCCCTGCTCCGGCGACTCGGACCAAGTGTGCGGGTCGAAGAACGTGAACAGCGTCTACACCCTGCTACCGGCGGACGAGATGAGCCCCGCTGTCGAGGTGGTGGAGCAAAACGACGCCCAGAGGATGTGCCCGGATGAAGGAGGGTATTGCGGCTGCTACGCGGATATTTCCACAGGCTCGCTGCTCAAGGGCATCGACATACTTGACAGGTACACAGCAGTATAACTATATGGGCCCGCCAACCAGAAATGACAAAAAAGGGCCTAGTACGTAGGGTTGCCTTAGACGGTGGGGGGGGGGTGTTTTTTTGCCTAAACCTATTATGATGTAGAGCAGAACCAATTGTATGCGTTGCCGTGCTGTTCCCTACCAGGTAGGTGTTAATAGTATTTTATAAGGTTGGAGACATTCATTTTCTGGGATTTTTCGGACATAAACAAATTAATCTGAGCACAGAAAGGGTCTCGGTTTCACTTAATACTTCTGTACATAGGGTTGCCTTAGACGACCGAGGGGGGGAAATTTCGCCTAGAAGTATTACCAGGCATGATTTAGAGCAGAACCAATTATTTGCGTTGCCGCGCTGTTTCCTAGGTGCTAATATTATTTAGTAAGGTTGGATGGAGGCATTCATTTTCTGGGATTTTTCGGACATGACACTTAGAGAAGCGGTTCCTCGCCGATATCAATAGTGTGTTTAGTCGGCACTTTACAGAAGTCGCACTACGTATGGCCTGGTGGAGATACAGCAGTTCAAGAGGAACAACAAACTCAGCAGCAAACCACGCATGGCACAGTGCTACGTACGCAAGCAGTCACTTTAGAGGTACAGCAGTAGCGATGACTGCTTATACTATATTCTATCTTCACTAACGGGGGCTCCTGAAAGGACAAACCAATTCATATATTTGCAATCCCACACCACTTCGAGCGGAAATGTAAGGACCGTTTGGTAGTCATATTCGTGTATAAGCGTTCCTTATATTTATGTCCATAGTGGTACCAGGCATATAACACGAGCATCAAATTTGTTTTTTCAGATATGCCAACTGTGTACGAGTAGCCATTGAGATCTATTGTTTATCGGGAGGCACACACAGTTTTTTTCCAACATCAGGTTCTGGGTGGGGGTATATGGAGCTTGTCATTTGGATGCATCTCCTACCCCCCTTCCCGTATACCACTCTGATCCGAAATGTAAGGACCGTTTTATATTAACATGCAATTGAAATGTTGCTTATGTTTCGGAGCAAAGTGGCACCTCATTGTGTCCAAAGCGTAATATATACTTCGTATGTTCCTAGTCCGCACCCACACGATATATATACCCCCCCCCTCCCCCCCTCCCCCTCCGCTTTTGGCGTCGACAGCGACCTGACAAGAGCCTCCTGCCAAGAGCTCTGCGCGGCCGAAGAGTACCCCTTCTATGGCTTGGAGTGGTCCATACGGTGCACGTGCGGCGGCAAAGAAACGTCGAAAAACAAGTTTATCGAGGGGGTGGCAGAGTTCAAACTGAACGAGATCACCGAGGCGTGCGACATGCCATGCGGAGGGGACGAAACCGAGTCGTGCGGGGGGCAAGAGGCCTTCGAAATATGGGAAACCTGAGGATAAGTGTTTTTTTTTCTACAGCCGAGCTTGAAATGTACCTGTGGTACTTGGTTTATGGTTTGGCACCACACCAGTGAGTACGACATATTTCATTGTAGAGGCCTTCGAAGCATGGGAAACCGTGTTTCAAGGGCTTGGGATCCACCACTCTGTGAGGACCTTTTATTCTTCATGTTCGTGTCTAAAAGCTCCTTGTATTTCCACCCAAAGTGTTATATACGGCGTCACACCAATGATGGGGTGCGAGAACATTTCGTACTTAGGGGGGGGGCTGCCAAAACATATGGGAAACATGAGTGTTTTTCTAGAACACACAGCAGCAGTCTCAGTAGTGCTTGAAACGTAAACATACGTACGGCTTCACGATGAGTGCCGCGATACTAGGGGGTATGTAACACCTTTCGGCCAAACAACGGTTATGATTGGCTATTACACACGCCTTTTAAGGCATGCCTTATCTCTGGAATGTCATTCATTTGTATTGTTTTTTAATGATACCTAGGGCATGGGCATCGTCCATTGGGTTGCGAGCTTTCATCTTTTTTCTCTCAGGGTTTTATAGAGATTTTTGGCGGAGGCCTATACAGCCCCTTACGTTAGGAGCCTCTCGGAAAAAATACGTGTTCGTACCCCTATCGTATACTATAAATAGTATACCACTCCGACCCGGAATATAACGATCGTTTGTATATTAACATATCATCGAAATGATCCTTATCGTTTTGGTCAGAGTGGTACGTAGCATGCATCTTCACACCAGTGTGCTGTACTGGTACCTGGTAAGGCGTTTCGCAGTCCGGGTGGGTGGGTGGGTCGGGCGGTACCATAACAAGGGAGCGCGGAGAACGTTTGTTTTGTGTCCCTTCCTCGCGCAGCAGGAGGAGGCTGTCGTCGTCCATACCGCTTCACGCTCCACACACACAGACAAGACAGTTAGCAGTTAGCAGAAGAGAAGGTCGTACATTAGTAATTACGCGGTTCTACGGTACCACGGGTGACATGTATGTATACGGTTTGCCGAGATGGAAAAAGAGGGAAAGTCTGCGTTGCAGCATCACAGATAGTCATCATGTTGCGGTAGCAGTCTAGTTTGTGTTGATCGACGCTGCGGCGGGTAGTCGGCGTTGCAGTCGTGCCCCGGTTTTTGTGCTCCTCGGCCCCTCTCGCTGGCGACATGCACGCGCGGCAAACGTGCATCGCTTGTTGGCGAGAGCTACGGTATCATGCCTTTCTTTGCGAGGGTGTAGTCTTTCTTGGATGTTGCTGCCTACAGTGCGTTTTTACTGGCTGTTGTTGTGCCTAAGACCGAGGCTCTTCCGTAGGACCTACTGCCTCGCTTCGTATTCACTCCGTATGTATGCCCTTTGCGCTGGAGCAGCCTCCATGCACATTTTGGTATTACATATAGTTGATTTAATCATTTTTGGGTGGTTCAAGCATACATATTGGGTTCAAAAAGCTTGCTTTGGTTATAAACATCTATTGGGCGAACGGTCATTGGCCGACCGTATTTGGTTTTACAATTTTTGGCTCAACCATCTTTGTATGTTTTCGACAATCTCTGGTTTAAGCATACTAGGCTCAACTATATTTGTTTCAATCTCTTGTGGTTCAACCATCTATGGCTCGACCATATATACGCTGTAGAGGGCGAGGTGCCAAGGGATCAAGTAGGAGGGGAAGGTGCACGACTCTGTCTATGCCCGTCCCTGTCGAATATAACTGGGTTGGGCTACCTATAGGGCCGGGAGGGGGAAGTTCTATTCGTAGGGACGAGGTGCATCTTGCCGAACTCGCCCTGTGGGCTCTGACCTTTGAGCATCTCACACATATGCAGTCCACTCTCCGATAAGGGTGATGTCGTACTCTCTGACAGTAGCACGAGTCAGCTCCTCGTCGTGTAGACGTCCCAATCGCATGCTCCAAGCTCGGGGGCAGCGGTTGAGATTATAAGCATTACGAACTGTTAACATTTTTTGTACTATCACGCGTACTTGTAGATCTTTGACGTTTTTACTTGAGAGAGTTTTGCACCAGTCTTCATAGTGCATCACACAGGGTGACGCTCCTTCGCGCTCGATAGGGGGGGGGGGGTACTCGTGTCATGCATGCATGGCTCTAGTCGTATGCCCATAGACCCTTGCATCGCTACAAGGCCGGGACAGAGCACGTCGGGTTATTACCGACCAGGCATACACTGCTTGCACCAAGCGCGAAGTGCCGTGAGGTATTCGGCGAGTCGCATGAAGGGTGAGCTGCATCCTGCTAAGAACCGCGTGTGAGGCGGGATTAGTTGCAACACCGATGACAGCGTCGCATTAATTGATTCGTTTTCAACGGGAGCAGGGGTCGGTCAACGGGAACACAAAAACGCCATCAATACGATGTTATTGCGGACATCTGGGAAATAAACGCTCGATTAAAATTCATTTTATGTCGGCGGCTGATGTTTTTCTCCCTGTATACAAGCAACGTCCCTGGCATCATATATGTAAGAGCCTTAACAGGTTATATTCCAGTGCCCGAGGAAGACAATACTCTGATACACGCTTTTCGCACCACGTTGTTTGTTTTCGTTGTACGAAATCCTAAGAGTTTAAATCTTACGGTATCCACCACGGCTTTAAAATTCCGATAAGAAAGTGAAGTTGAAATCAAGTGATTTAATTAAACCATTATCAAGCGATTTGAGGAAAGTTGAAATAAATTGATTTTATGAAGACCATTATCAAGTGATATTCCATTCCAGTGCGATGGGTGAAATCACCCCGCACACAAGAAGTCTACAGCACGCACACCAATCACGCGACAATCATGCGACGATATACCTTCGATCTCGACCTAGACTCAGCCCGCGACTAACCCACTCCGTACCGGGCAAAACCAGCAAATATAAAAAGCGGCCTCGAAGGTATCATTGCGATCCGTAGTCTAGGGGGCGAGCGGTTGCTTGCGGCGTCTTACGGTCTTCGTTCAAACCTTCAGCACGTTCTATTTTTTGCCATCGGAGAGGGGTCGAGAGCGTTTGTCGTCTGTTTTCAACACATCAGCTGCCAAATGCTTTTAACCAGACGCCTGGTTGACGCCCTCCACGTAACATCGACCGAGCGGCCTACATGGCTGGCTCTTCAGTTGGGTGTACTTTGTTTTTTTTTTCATCCCATTTATGATCTTCGCCCTTCCTTTCTCTCTCCTTCCTAGTCGTAACTCAGATCCGGGGTTACAAAGTAGGCTCTTCTCCCTCCCCTCCCACTACGGTTCTTGCCTTGCATTTTTATCGCGAGAAATTTTCAGCCCTTTCTTCCCTCGTCAACTCGTCAACTCGCGTCGAGTTGTGCTTACCCACGCTATAATATGCGCTCTCGACAGTTGGTGTCATTTGAGAATGCAAATCTCCATACGGAGACTCGAACCCTCGACCTCCAACCTAACATACTTCGTGGCTACCTGTTAGACCACCGGGTAGACCGGGTCGTGTACTGTAGTAGACTCATGCGACGTAGTTTCGTTACCTCGGGCGGGCAGCACCTGGATCATTCGCGGCCGTGTGGGGCCCGCCTTGTCTTGAACGTCTGCCGTTTTCACGACGCCTCCACGCGTGGCGGAGGACCGCATTCCGGCCTCATAGAGGCCGATGCGCGCCGGCGGGATACGGGTAGATAACAGCGCTCCCGGTAATTCTTCCGCGTGATACAGGCATGAACACACAAAAAATCAACGATGTGAGTCGATCGATGAGGAACTCGTGTACGACCACCACGTCAATGAACTATGGCACCATGGTGTCGTGGAGAGGACGCAAAAACTCTCTCCCGGCATCCCCAGCGTTCCACATCGAGGTCTTCCATGGCAACCGCCGTAACGGTCTTTGCATCGCATCCCGAATTTCGTCTTCCCAAGCTGGCAGCGCACACAGCGCGGCGGATTCTACGCTCTTACCCACCCACTACCCTTCATCAGCCGACAAAGGTGCAGCGGTTGCATCAACCACACACGTTGGCCGAGCGACCGGTCTTGGTCCTGAAGCCACGCATCCGAGTTAATCTATACAACGTACATACTCAGCATCGAACGTTTGAACGGGGGTTAAGCTTGAATAGCGCGCTCGTAGTAGCAAAGTGAGCTAAGAAGGAACCGAAGCGATGCTGTGTGTCCAGGCGACCCGTCGAGAAAACATAACGGCAACGCAGACACCAACAACGTGACTTTGGCCAACTCCTTCTTACATACATACGTAACAACAGCAATGACTCGCGGCGAGTTGCGTGTGTGCCTGCAATGAAGGGCGCGGTGTTACACGACACCCTACTACTGCAGTAGTAGTAGCGCGTGCAACAGGCACGCAAAAGGCTGCTACTCACCGTAAGAGCGCAGACTCCGTGTGCTTGAGCCGCAAGTGGGGAGGGACGCGCCCTATGGGAGGTGTGACGTGGTGGTATTTACGATGGAATATTTCAATGCCTGCGCAAACGTGCGGCACGAGTTTACGCCGTTCTCGTTCTGCTCTTTTGGGAACCCGCCCAACAAAAGTAGATGTGCCGGCTACTCCGCCAAACCTCACCCGCACAGTGATCTAATCAGCCCACCCAAACAGGATCTGGGGAAGGCGGCAGGGGGGACGCGTGTTGGGGTTGTAGGCTTCATAGCTCGAATAGTGGGATAATATACTGTAGTACTACACTGCTGCTGATGTATACAGTAGCACACGTACATGCAGCAATACCTGGTACAAGTAGGCAATGTCGCAGTCACGTAAGTAAACATATTACTGTGTATTGATCGATAATGAATGCATCGCTGGTTAAAGACAGTTACATGTGTCATTCTAGATCGTTTACTCCGCCAAAGATAATAGATATGAACACATAAGTTCGAACGGATAATCACTCGACCAGCCAACACTGGACACATCGCTTGAAGAAGACGGAATCACGCTATACCAATCAATGGTAGGAACGTTTCTCTATATTTCAATAACTACACGGTGGGACATCCCATACGCGGTTCTACAACTGACAATGGCAATACGCAAATAAATCCTCAACGGCTCACCTAAAAAAAGGCAAAGCAGTCTTGCGGTACCTCAAAGGACAGCAGGAATTCGATATCGTCTACAGGAGCGGGTATTTCAGGCTCCAGGCTTTCGCAGACGCAAGTTTCGCCAAAGGATCCAGACACACGCAGGTCTACTGTACAAATGGAGGCATCATTCTTCGTTTCGGAGCACCCATATTACGGGCCTCATCTCTCCAGTCGTGCACAGCCTTAAGCACTGTTGAAAGTGAGCTAGTGCCCATAACACTATGCACAAAGGAAGCATGTCACATGCTAGACCTATTACGGGAGCAAAAGGATCGGGACTGGAACTGTTTCGCCAGGAGTGCTCTCCATCGTTTCCACAAACGATATTCAGAACATACCCAAGCATCTACAACTGCGCAAGAGATTCTGCACGGAGCTCATCGAGAGTGGACGGATCAGCGTTCATCGCGTACTCATGAATATACTGCCTGCAGAATTCTTCACCAAGACAAATACAAAATCAAATAACAGGAAGCTTGTGGACTTGATCCCGAGCTGAAGATACAATAAAAGCAACAATGCGGATACACAAAAAATAGGAAGCTGGAGATGTTCTTCGGTCTCAATTGTTTTTCCAGCTACGAATCGGGATTTAGTACATTAAGTCCTGTACGTCAATTAATTCGAGAATCGAGCAGGTTGCGGATTGTAACAATCAATGAACTACAGCGCATACACGACAACACGGAATACGAAGGAGGAACAAGACAAGGCAGGAGCGCACACAGCTGCCACTCATCTCCCACCTCCTATTCTGACGACATCTACACCTACAACAGCATGGCATGCAACGGCAAGATCGAAACCGTTCTCGTTTGGAATGAAGAAGAACTGCGAAACGTGCTCGGTCGTGTCGGTCCTAAATACCGATAAGGCCGAGCACGTTTGGAAGTTCCTCAGTCGGAAGGAGAGTAGTGTCGATCTTGCCGCTGGATGCATGTTGCTGTAGGTGTAGATGGTCGTGGGGATATGTGATGGAGAGGTGAGGTGCGGAGGGAGATAACCATAGCGAAGTGACAGCTGTCTGCGCGTGCTCTTGTCTTGTCTCGTTCCTCCTTCTTTGTCTTCCGTCTTGTCGTGTATGTACTCTCAAATTTTATATACAAGCATCGGTCTGACAAGACCAGCGATTGATACATTTCCAACCGAAGGGCTTTGTCTTTTCAGCTTGCGTTGCTTGGACTTCTTTCAGAAACCAAGTACCTGGCACTCACTAGTGTGCCGCCACTACAGCACGCACACACTTGTGTGTGTGTGGGATAATTTTGCCGTTGGCGCTTGTGTCGCTTGCACTACTGTAGTGGCTACATCGACAGCTAGCTTCAGCTGCCTTTTGTAATGTGCCCTTGCACTCGCTCGTCTGTGATCTGTTCATAAGATAGCACATCATCAGTTACTGTAGTTGTTCTGCATTGATATCTAGGTACACCCTCGGCGGTGATACACTACTGCCTAGAGTACACACCGCTTCATAGCACACGGGACACAAGCTCGAAACTCGTACAACAAAGGAAACACTAGATCGACTGCCGTAAGTTCTACCACTCGTAGTCATAATTTCAACAACGCGGTGTCGGCATCAAGCGAGGTGAGGCCGTGTCGACTGCGATTACGACATCGCGGTGTCCGCCATAAAGCTGAAGCAAGGGTTGGCGTAAGGCGGCCAAATATCAACGGCGGGCACGAGACAGTGACCTCAGCAGTCGCAGCCACATCTTGACACTGGAATAAGCGGGTAGCGGAATATCAACCGCAGCTACTTACGTAGCAACCGCGACCCATATAAGCGGTGCCAGCCGTAGCAATGTAGCACCGTCATTTTCGAGGCAGTCGTATACACATCATCGGTGCAGCCACCGCCACTTGTGACCCCAGGACACCACCCAACGCGGTGCAGAAACCATTTGTAGGATAACGGTGTCTACTAGAGTGATGTAGCAGCAACGGCGGTGTGACCACCACCACGTGTGACATACAATGCGCAATATGCTGTGTCGTCAGTAATCGCGAAGGAGCGAACACCGCTACGTATGCGGGGGGTGTAGCGACAGATGCTACGAAGCAGCCGAGCCGGCAAACGCGGTATAGCAACATCGGCTACGAGGCAGTAATGTGAGTCAGCGTAGTGCACCAAACGTCAGCGGTAGTGGGTTAGCAATCATCTCGCGGACACAGCTATGTCTACAACGGCCGCTACGAACGAGCGGTGTTAAAGTTTTGTGATGCCAGCATGATTTAGCACTGCCAGCAATAGCGGTGTAACAACCGCTGTAAGGGCACCGCCATGTCAGTAATAGACAGCTGTGTCCGCCACAGCCGTGTAGCCGCTGCGGTGGTATCAGCTACTATACTAGCAGTACCAACAATAGGGATCTGGAAACGACAACTATGCCATAGCCGAGTCAGTGGGCGAAAGCGGCGAACAGTAGTAACCGCAACCATAAAACAGCGGTGTCAGTAAAACGGGGTGTAGCACCTGCACAACTATGATACAGCGATGCCAGCTATTAATAGCAATAATAGCGGTGTTGCCACGGCAACCATGACATAGCGGTGCCACGCAGCAATAGCGATGTGATAACCGCAAATACGGCGTAGTGGTGTCAGCAAAAGAACACGGTGGCGACCGCAACTAACTGTGTCAGCCTGCAATAACAGTGCCGCCACCGCCACTATGACACAGCCTTGCCAGCCAGCAATATCGGCGTACAAGCCGCAACCGTGCCACAGCGGTGTTAGCAAATAACGGCGAACACACCGCACCTGTAACACAGCGGCGTCAGCAATAGTGGTGTAGCAACCGCAACAATGACAAGGCCGTGACAGCCGGCGATGGCGGCTTTGGGGTCGCAAATGACCACGGATCTACATTATTTGACTGTTTCGTGGTTCGTGTCGCGACACGTGCCGCGACATGCCGCGACACATGTCGCGGCATTTTGCGACATGCCGCGGCACGTAGGGTTAGGGTTAGGGTTAGGGTTTGGGTTAGGGTTAGCGACACTCGCCGCGACACGTGTCGCGAAACGTGCCACGAAAAAGTCAAATAATGTACACCCCTCCAAATAACTACACAATCCTATCAGCCAGCAATAGAGGTGTAACGACCGCAACTACGACGTAGCCGTGACAGACATAGCGGTCTAGCAATCGAAACTATGCCACATTGCCACACGGGTGGCACCCAGCCACGGTGATATAACACCTGTACCTTAAACTCGCCGTTGTCAGCAATACCGGTGTAGCAACCGCAACCACACAGCGATGTCAGCCACGTTACGCTCATCGCCCCCCTCGAGACTTTTTCGATGCCGATTCGGTCTGTGCCCGATGCCCCTCCCTCTCTATCCCAGGGAGCCCCGTCGGCACGGATGCACATTATTAGACTTTTTCGTAGCAGTGCCCGCTGTAGTGACCACGGTACTCCGCGGCATTCTGCGATATGCCGCGGGGTTACCATCTGCCGCGGGACAGGCCACGGTTGTACCCATGGCAAGGCCCGCGGTAATGTCCACGGCAAACCCCACGACAAGACCCACGAGAAAACCCGCGGCAAGACCCGAGGCAAGTACCGCGGTAACACCCGCTGCAAGTACCTCGGCAACACCCGCGACAAGAGCCGCCGCACGCATCGCGGAAAGACCCGCGGCAGGAACCGCGACAAGTACCGCGGCAACACTCGCGACAAGTACCGCGACAGGACCCGCGACAAGTCCCGCGGCACGTACCGTGGGAAGACCCGCGGCAGGCACCGCGGCAAGACTCGCGGCATTAACCGCGTCAGGAACAGCGGCTAGACCCGTGGAAAGACCCGTGGAAAGACCCGCGGCGAGGCATGCATAAAAAACCGCGGCAAGTCCAGCGGATAGGTCCACGGAATCGTCCGCGAAAAGGCCCACGGTAAGTCCCTCGGCAACACCCGCGGCAACCCCCACAGTGCTACCCCGCCAGGCACCCTGTTCCCATGTGGTTCTCTTGACCCCGCAGTGGGCCAATCCAATTAGGCATCCTACTCTCCCCCACAAGGTGCAGACATAAAATCAGCCCTCCGTAGGAGCCACCGGAGGCCCACCTGGCACCCTGTTCCCATTGGGCCTTGCCGTGGATCTTCACGCCTGTCTGTCCGCTGGTGTCTCCGCGGTGCCTGCCACGGTTCTTTCCGCGGGTTATGCCGCGGGTCTTGCTGCGGTAAATGCCGCTAGTCTTCCCCGCAAGTATTTCAGCGGGTCTTTTCGCGGTGCCTGCCGATGTAACTGCCACGATAAACATCGCGCGACATTCCGCGTGTCTTTATGTGCAACTTGTCGCTGTTGTTGCCGCGGGTGTTGCTGCCGCGGGTGTTGCGGCGGTGCTTGCCGTGGCGTGCCGTGGTTGACCGTGGGTCTTACCGTGACACGCGGGCCTTGCCGTGGGCCTTTCTGCGGCAGTCGTTCCGCGGCATGCCGTGGAAAAAATCGTGCGCTGCCACGGAATGTCGAGGCATGCCGTGGCATATCACGGCAGTGCCGGCAGAATGCCGCGAAAAAGACAAATACTGTACATCCCGCTACCGATTCGGTCTGTGCCAGGCGCCCCTCCCTCTCTGTGCCAGAGAGCGCCGTCGGCCGCTGTGCTTGAGACACAGCGCTCGCCGTAACGCTCGTTTGCCCACTCACGATTATGGCATTCGAGTTGCGATGCGAGCTCGCTATAAATCCGCTTGATTCGTAAATATATGCACCGCTTGAATGTTCATTTCCACACGAAAACATACCTTATATATATGCTCGGACAACTACGTGCATGCCGACAGCAGAAGCCCAAGGAAGAAGGTGTACTCCTGCCTCCCTCGTGCCTCGATGACCACGCGCCGGCGAGGGGCGTACACGGCCACTCCCGTCCTTCCGACCCCCCCCGTTACCCGCCAGCGCCTGCCGACACCCGCGGTGGCATCATGCTCGCCGACGGCGCGAAGCCGAGCTCTCTCTGTGCACTCCAACCCCAGGCCACCACTCTATTTCCAAGTAAAGCTGCGGCGTCGCGTTGGGCTTGAGACTTGGTGTATGTCGTGGTTTGTTGCTGTTGCCGCGTTCTGCTGCTGCTGCTGCTGCTGCTGCAGTCGTTGCGGTTGGTGGGTCTTTTACTGGTTGATTGTTTGCTTACATACGCAGAAACAATGCGTGGTGTTTACGGCAGTGATTCGATCCGTGACGGCACCGTTTGATAGTAATATCGTCTCGTCGACCCTGGTAACATCCAGGGGAGTCACCGGCCAGAGGTCAATCGCGAGGAAAGCACAAAACGCTAAAGTGGAAATACCACGCAGCTAGCAAAGCTGAATATCGACCGGCCGGGAGAATTTACAGCTGACGTGTTTCTTAGTTTATTCTAAACTGCCTCGACCGGTGCGCGTTCTAATTCGTTTACTTATGTAGTTCTCAACCGCAGGAACAGGTACAGTATGTATGCGACACTACATGGAGCTGCTCATATTGTGCGTCAACAAATGTTGTAGACGACAACCAGCTTTTGTCTGTGTCCGGACTCGACAGCATCGTCGGATGATGATGATGACAACGTTCTCACATTATACATATCAATATGCTGTATGTAGCTCTCTCTCTGAAAATCTAGCCCGTGGTCCCAAAACCCAACAGGTGGCCTGACAATGAAGCACGCAGACCAACGAGTTCAGCGTTTGTCCGTGCCGGAACTCGACAGCATGAAGACTAACCAATCGACACACCACTCGCCTCCGAGAGAAGAAGGGGGCGCGTTCCAGTAGACCCCAAATTACGGAACGTGTGATGCGACATATATGATAAAGGATCAGCAAGGAAATCTGCGAGACATCTATAACAAGCAATCAAGGCCAGTAAAGCAGGAGACTGCCTCGGCGCTCGTGCCAACGAAGATACGACATGTTTTAGCATACACCTCGAAGTACACCAGATAGTCTACTCCGATAACTCCCGCTTATCGCTATCCACGAAAATTGGGCGGCATAGTTATCGAGGCCAACCAAGGCCAACAAAGAACAAGGAGGGATCCCATCACTCGTCGTATGTTAAGCCCATCGCTCGTATGTTTGACAAATACACACACCGAAACTATCGAAAACTACCGTATCTGTTTCCCCCCGTTAACTCTAGACGGCCCAGCTATTGATCGAGGTCTTCCGCACGAATTCATCGCCCAACCAGGGTCAAAACTCGGGCGCGTCATCGCGTCGAGGCGGACACTCTCCAGGACATGTACTTGCTGCTACGGTTGGTTGCCGCGAGCCAAACATATCAGCGACACTCGGCGGAAGCTTAACTTCGTCAGGTACTGTTGCCTCAATGCTCAATATCTTGCGGCGAAGCGTAGAACAATGGCAAGCGACCAAAACCATCTCTTTGCCCGCCTCGTAGAGGAAGCTTGACGTCCTCAGCTTGAGGAAGTTTAACGTCTTCAGCTTGGACAAGACAAAAATCCTCAGCTTCAGAAAGCTTAACGCTCTAAGCTCAACGTCCTCAGCTTGGGAGAGCTTGACGTCCTCAGCCTGAGGAAGCTCAAAGTCCTCAGCTTGAGGAAGCTTAAAGTCCTCAGCTTGGAGAAGCTTAACATCCTCAGAGTGGAGAAGCTTTATGTCCTCAGCTTGGAAGCGCAACGTCCTCAGCTTGAGGAAGCTTAACGTCCTCAGCTTGCGAAAGATTAACGTCCTCAGCTTGGAGAAGATTCATGTCCTCAGCCTGGAGAGAAGCTCAACATCATCAGCTCGAGGAAGCTCAACGTCCTCAGCTTGAGGAAGCTCAACGCCCTCAGCGTGGGCACGTGTGTCGTCCCCAGATAGCTCGATATTAGTGTGCGCCTTTCGAGTCGTGCACCTCCGCTCACGGACCACAGTTCAAATCAGATACCCCCTCTTTCTACCGACCGAGCAACGGCACACGATCATGCGAAAACGACATGCCACACCACCAGCACATCAACATTCGCAAAGTCGTTTGAATTCCACCCACGCTTTTGAGGACAAACCACTTTGAGCTAGTGTGGGGTCATTTTAGCAGTGTTGAAAAGGATTCACCAGGTCGAGCGAAAAAATGGCGGGTCGCACCACCAGCGCATCAATATTCAATACCAGGTATTCGCTAAATCGTCCCTTGACCCTTTTGGGAGCGACCGAAAAGCGACAACGTACGGTCTGACCACTATTTTAAGAAGAGCGTGCAACAGCAGTAAATGTATCGTCATGCTGCGCGCGTGGCGTGCCGTCGCCTTCCGTTGAGTTTCGAACACACCCCGTACCTCAGCAGTTCCGGGTGTTTGGTGTGGCCGCTGTTGCAATTGACACTTTTTTTGTCGATAAGTTCTTGACGTTTTTCCCTCTTAAGTCCAAAAGAGGATAACAAGATCGCGCGAAAACGCCATATGCCGCACGACCAGCACATCAATATTCCCTAAAATAAAACGTTCAACTTCCGCAAGGCGATTTTTTCTCCCTTTATCAGTGCCTTCCGGATACAATCCAAAGACATCGCGAGCACAACAACTTTTTGGCACCTAGTACAAAGCGGCACATATAAAAAAGAAGCGGCGTGTCGAGCACTCTACATAATTAAGACGTAGGCCTCGAGCTACTTGTATACTTGACTGCTGTAGCCATGTACCAGGTACACCAGGTATATTTTGTCGCGCGTTGCTCTTGTCCGAGCAAGCGCGAAAACTTACGGGATGCAAACCCCCGGGGATGCAACCAAAAACACCCCCTGTGCGAAACAAGTGCGAGAGTGTCAGACGTGGAAACCTCGCAAAGGAACAATCACGTCTGTCTGCTCCCGACAACGACAACTATCACTATAGATAAACCGGAACTCTAGACCTACGATACAACAGCAGAACAACAAATGAAAGCAGTCAGAAGAAAGGGGTCGATAGTGCAAGCACATGCACCACGCCAAATACCTACGGGCGACGCTATAAGAACAGATGAACCCCCCACCTTCGGCGCTTCTTGGAAACAGCCCCTACGGAACCTTTTACGTGCCGTTTCGAGATAGAAACGTCGGTACCTACTACATGCAAATCACTCGTTATGACCCGGACTACAACACGGCCCCTCGCTTTTATAGTTTTTAGTTTTTGCATCCTCCGGCGGATGGGTAAAATAAAGCTTAGGCCCTCGTGTACAAAAGTGCTGCGCGGTAACCGCCCCCCCCCCTCCCCCCCAACCACAATCCCACTCGGTACGTGACGGCAGTGTGACTCGAAGCATTTTTTCATGGCGACAGCCTTACCGTGCCTTAACTCTACAAAATATTTCTCGAAACTGCACGTGCACGTAGATGTGGTACTTCTGCTGAAGCCGTCCTAAAAGCACTCGAGAAAATCAATACCGCGACATCATAATACGTAGATGGGTAAATCTAGAAAAATCTAGAAAACGCAAGGGCTAAAAAAAATAACACTTAGCACAGAACCGTTCGGTGCTTACCTACGCATCTCTCGCTTGCCCCACGATAGATGCCCTACGATAGTTTATAAAAGGCGGCAAAGGCAGATAGATGTCACTACCACCTCAACAGGCAGCCGCAGCCGTGTCTGCGTCCCCCTCCCCCTCTTCAAGCACACTATCGCCATGCCGCTCCACGAAGTTCAACAAGGCAATACACCACACATGAAGAATTAAAAAAAATGCCGCATTCCGTTTTTGAGGGTAACTCGACCGATGGATCGATCGATCGGTGGCGCAAAGCACACATGAAGAAGAATAAAGTGCCGCATTCCGTCTTTTTGTTTCGTAAACCGACCATTAGATCGCTCGGCGGCGCGCCTAAAAATGCCGCATACCGTTTGGTTTTTTTTAAGGGTAAATCGAACAATCGATCGCTCTGTGGCGCGCGCGCACGCGCACGTCGTCGCTCGTTGACTACACGGGTGGGGGGGCAAGGCAACAAGCGGGCAAACGAACACAATTATACGACGACAAATATTTTCTCGTGCCGCGTGAGCAGCCCATCGCCCGCGTTTGGGTCGATCCGGCCGGCCGGGTTTGGCTCGACGAGAGCCAGCAGGGAGTGTGTACCGCACGACATCGCACCGCAAGATCACCCACTCTTCAGGCTCGGCAAAAAACAGCATCCGTCCGCGCGTAACTCCGTCTGAGCGCTCTATCGTGTTGCGGAGCGGAGCGGGGCGGCGGCGGTGCGATAGCGGTAGCGGGCGGTGGGAGCGTTCGGTGGCGAAATCAAAACGCCGCGGTACACGGTATCAACGGCGACTAGCACAATCGCGCGGCGTGGGGGCGAGTTGAATATCGGCGGAGTTTCGTCGGCGTATGCGGGGAAATCGGAAATCGGAGTATGCGGGAAGTCGGCCAATGCGGGAAATCGTAAACCGACCAATGCGAAAAAGTCGGAAATCGGATACGCGGTTCGGCGAAAGCGGGAAAATCGGAAATCGGCGAGTGAGGGGAATTCGAAATTCGGCGGCTGCGGGGAAATCGGAAATCGGCGTATGCGGGAAGTCGGCTAATGCGGGAGTTCGCAAACCGGCCAATGCGAGGAAGTCGGAAATCGGATACGCGGTTCGGTGAAAGCGGGAAAATCGGAAATCGGCGAGTGGGGGGAATTCGAAATTCGGCGGCTGCGGGGAAATCGGAAATCGGCGTATGCGGGAAGTTCGGCAAATGCGGGAATTCGGAAATAGGCGAATGGGGGGAATTCGGCGATAGCGGGGAAATACAAAAGTTGGCGGATGCGGGGTATTCTATATGGGTATTCTATATTCGGCGGCTGCGGGGATATCGGAATCGGCGAATGCGGGGAGTTCGGTGAATGAAGGGAGAATCGGAAACCGGCGAATGCGGGGAGTTCGGCGGATGCGGGGGAGAGATCGGAAATCAATGTATACTACGAACTCGGGCGAGTGTGGGAAATTCGGAAATCGACGAATGCGGGGAATATTAAAATTGGTGAATGCGTGGAGATCGGCGAATACAGGCAACTCTGAAGCCGACGGATGCGGGGAATTCGAAGAATACGGGGAACTCGGAAATCGACGGACGCAGGCAATTTGGCGAATGCGGGAGAATCGAAAATTGGTGAACGCGGAGAATTCTGGGAGTGTAGGGAAATCGGAAATCGGCAAATCTGGATAATTTGGCGAATATCGGGGAATCGGCGATTGCTGAAAAATCTGCGAACGAGGGGGAATAGGAAATCTGCGGATGCGGAGGTTTTGTCGAATGGGGGGAAAGCGGAAATCGGAGCATTACGGGGAACGCGGCGAATACGGGGAACGCGGAAATCGGCGAATGCGAATACTTCGGAAATAGGTGAATACGGAGAGTGCGGCGAAAGCGGGGAATCGAAAGTCGGCGGATGCGGGGGAAATCGGAAATCGGTGGATGCGGGGGAATAGTAAACGTCGACGGGTGCGGGGAAATCGGCGAATACGGCGTCGCGCACACTCGCGGGTTATTAGTTCGAATATATCGCGAGAATCCCAGGGCGGGTGACGAGGAAAATTTTGCCTGCCGGCAGTGGCACTAGCGGCTACGTTAATATACTCTTGTTTCCGGAGCGTAATATACAACAACTGACGGAAACTCCCGGGCGCGCGTGTAAGTATGAGCCTTAAACTTAATCCCTGACGTAAAAATTCCAATATATGTAAGTGAAGGAGGCTTTTGGTTTTCGAACCGCGCCGCACCGCGCCCTAAATATACGGCGCCGCAAACAAGAAACACAACGTCACACTCGTCGGGGTTTCAAACGAAAATCTGTAACGTCAACGAGACGTCCGATACCTGCACAAACCACCCTACTGACGGACAAGGGTTGAGGCGTTTCGTAACCCGCCCCAGACAATCGATCAACACACTGCTCGAACGAAATAATCAAACGGACTCCGAGATTGGTACCTCATCCCAGGCGCCACTGCCACGACCACCGGAGCAGGGAGCAACCTGAACCAGACCAACCCCATCGACGAGACAAAACACGATTCGACACCACTGCCAGACATTCGAACAGCGTGCTTGAAAGAAAAAAAGAAGAGAAACAAAAAAAAGTCGCAACCCATCCAAGACATGCGATCAACACAAGCTAGCACAAAAAATAACGTTTCGTAAACTAGTTCTAGACATTCGAGCAGCACGTTGCTCGAACATAAAACAAATCGCGGAGCCCGCCACCCAAGCGACGACCGGACCTCACCGGTAGGCGCTTCCCCTTAGCGAACCAGGCCGGGGGGAGGGGGCGCGCCGGACTTGTAGCGTTTCAACAGCCCCATCAAGTAGGCGCTAGAATCATGTTTGTGAGGGGGCGTGTGTGGGTTGAGCACGGGAGGAAGCGGTCGGGAGGGGGGGCCGTGGCGTAAGCATCGTCAACAGAACATGCTTTAAACCTTTAGTTCGTTTACTCAGGATTATTTCAGTAGATGTTCCATTGCACTACGAAAACTCCACAAAAAGCGCAAACGCAAGACATCCTGGTGTACGAACACCCCAGATATCCTGGTACACGAACACCCCAAGGCATCGATCGCTCTACCCCCATTATACGCAGGCGAACGGGGTGGTTGCCCCCCCCCCGAATACCTCACGGCGCTTCGCGCTTGATGCTAGCAATGTCTGTCTGGTCGGTGAAAACCCGACATACTCCGTCCCGGCATTGTAGGGATGCGAGGGTCTTATGAGTCATACGACTACGGCCATGTATGAACATCGAGTACACCCCCCGAGGGGGGTAAACGACACAAACGACAAAAAGACACCACACTCCCCGTCATGCCCAAAATAAAAAGCAAACAAGTGGGGTGGAATATATTTATGTGCGAAACAATAAAAGAGCGTCGCCCCATCTCTAGTTTGCTTGATTTTCAGTTCAACATACCCCCCTGTCCAGGTCTCGGGGCATGGGAGTGTGGTATCGGGATATATACCGGACTCATTTTTTTCGGGTATCCTGACCTCTTGTTGCGGATGCGGCTCATGTCGCACGACGCGAACTCCTCAATAGCCTCGGTGGCCTGCGCTTCAGTCAGCTGCGCACAACGACAACAGCCGAGCGTTTTACGCCAAGTCGGGCCACGATGCGTGATGTGGCAGGCACAATCCGAGGCGAGGGAAGGGGCATGGCCGAGATGCGCGGGGTGATATGTCATGTGGCAGACACAGGCCGAGGCGAGGGTGTAGGGGGGAAGGGGCAACACGGGTTCGGTACGATATATCGAACTTGCATTTTTTTTACGTATCTAAACTTTCGATACGATTAAGGCTCGGTTTATTGCAACGGACCGCCTCGGGATTGTCGACAGTGTTCAGCATGCGACGGCCAGGACTCGGCGCGGTATGAAACCCAGTGTTCCAATGGCTGTGTCGCCCAGCCTGTCCACCCATGGGGTAAGGCGGGGCTGAAGCGCTCTGGATCGCAAGACCATGGTTCCAGACAAGACATACCACCAAGATGAAACAATAAAAACATTCAACACAGCAGCATAAGCTTGGGGGCGACGCAGAGGCCCAGATCAGTCGCCCTTTCCTCACCTGCAGAAGAGTGTTGGAGACGCGGGTGTCGAAGTCCCACTCAGAGGCGATGCCCTTCGTTAACAAGTTCTGGACCCCGGCTTGGACGAGTTGAGGAGCGCCCGCGAGACGCTACAAACGGAGGACAAGATGACACACGAGCGCGGACGAGACGAGCAAGTACGGCGAGCTTAACCCAAAACGATCGTAGCAAGTGTTGGTGATGTCAGTCGTCTATGAGCAGCACGAGAGCCCAGCGGAACGTGCGCCACTAAGATCATGTTGCGCCTGTACCGTACGACTCCTTGCATTGCAACCATTCTAACCATTCTAACTCGGACAGCAACCATTGTATCACGTCACCCCCCGATCAGACAGTGGTCGTTACTACTACTGCTGTAACCGTCATTTTGTATCGTTAATTTTTCCCTTCTATACTAGAATCAAGTTAATCAAGTATCAAGAGGGATTCAAGGCGAGGAGCGCCCGCAAGGCGCTACAACGGAGATGAACAGTTGACAGACGACACAAACGTGGCAACTGTGGTGGGCTCAACCAGCCCCTTCACCCTTGCGAAAAAACTGTCCCACTCTTGTACTCCCCAGAAAAAAATGTCACCGAAAACGTCGGTGTAGTACAGTTTTAAAATCGTCAAGTTTTGTTTTCATTCACCCGCCGGAGAATTGACTTTTTTCTTAGATTCCAAAATACCTTCAAAAAGGCAGCGAAAAGCGAAAAAATACAGGATAAAGAGAGTGACAGGGGCGCTGCGGAGAGGGAGAAATCGTAGAGTGCTACTATATTAACTACAAAAAAAGCACAACAAAACACAAAAAACACACGTACAAAAAAAAAAAAAACAACAACGCTGCCTGTGAGTACTCCTGCTGGGGGAGACAATCACCTCCATCAGTCCCGCCCCCGCGGGTTTCGACAGCTTGTTTGCCCACTGAGATTCGCTGTTGTAATCCCTCATCCGCTTGGCTCCCACGTCGTAGGCACCCGCCGGACCGCCGGGGGGGTAGCTGCTCCCGCTGCTCGGGGCCCCACTCCGGTAATTCTCGGCGTGCTTGCGGATGACGCCCTGTCGGGAAGACAAGACACGGGCGCAATGGCGGACGACGGAAAATATTAATCAATCAATCAATCAATCAATCAACCAATCAATCAATGAACCAATGGACACCAAGCCAACCATTCCGCACATCCAATTACACAACCAACCAACCAATCAAGTAATCAATCAATCTATCGATCAATCAATCAATCAATCAATCAATGTATCACTCACTCACTCAATCAATCAATCAATCAATCAATACATGTAGGCGTGCTTGCGGACGACGCCCTGTCGGGCCGGCAACCAACCTATCAATGCATTAAACTTATGCAATCAATCAAGCAAGCAAGCACATGCCAGGTATATTCGTGCTTTCACTGTCAAATGACCATATTTATATTCATTCGAGTGGCGTGTACATCCGTTTTTCAAAATCGGAATTAAGGTGAGGTACGAGCTCCCCTCCCGCACGCGAGGAAGGAGCCTGACAAGAATGAGGTACAGACGACAATCACTTTATGCTGTTGCATGACTCGCATACTGTGCAGCACACACCGTCCTGCCCCATGCGTACAGCACATATCACAGTATTGCCCCGCGCATACAACACATACAACAGTCCTGCTCCGCGCACAACACATACCACAGTTTTGCGTTGAGCATGCAGCACATACCACATTCTTGCCCCCCGCATACAGCACATAACAATCATTCTCCGCGCATACAGCACATACACTGGTCCTGTCCCACGCATACACCACGCGTCACAGTCCTGCCCAGTGCATACAGAACATACTGTACTATATCATGCCAGCGCATACAACATATACTACGATATTGCCCCGCGCATACAACACACACACCACAGCCTTGCCCAGTGCACACAGCACACACCAGTCCTGCCCCGCGCATACAGCACATAATGCACCGTGCCCGCGAATGTAACACATACCACAGGCCTGCCCCGCACATACAGCACATATTGCAGTATTGTCCCGCGCATACAGCACATACTACAGTATTGTCCCGCACATAGAGCACATACTACAGTGTTATCCCGCACATACAGCACATACTGCAGCATTTTCCGGCGCATACAGCACATACTACAGCATTGTCCCGCGCATACAGCACATACTACAGTATTGCCCCGCGCATACAGCACATACTACAGTATTGTCCCGCGCATACAGCACATACCACAGTGTTACCCCGCACATACAGCGCATGCTTCACAAGTACAGACTGTAGTGCGAGACGGCTTCGTGTATATGAACACGAACAACATGCAGCCAAAAATAACGCACCATGAAGTAGGCGGAAACCTTCCGAATGTTGTGCCGCTCCGCCGCCATGAATTCGTCGATCGCCTGCAGGGCGACGTGCTCGGGCACCTCACGCAAAAATTTGCGGCACCTGTTTGAAGAACACGGCGATGCGAGGTTAAAAAAATGCGTCACCTCGGTGGTCGTCAGTCAAGGCCGGGGGTGATCCAGCCGCAGCAAACCCTCACACCCTCTCGCCCAAGGGTATGCGCGGATCTGAATCCCAGATACCCCACTACCCCCCCCCCCTATATTGGAGGGAAGAATCGGGCCGTTGTGATCCCAGAAAACAATAAGTCAACTTGATTTTTAAATACCCCCCCCGCTCCCCCCGGGTTGGCGTCGGTTGGCAACGACGCTGTAAAACACGCCACTCGCTACGTGAGTAGACAACCAGGGTGCCGTTTTTTTTTTTTTTTTCGCCAAAGCTGGCGGTCGAGTAGATCATTTGTGCGGGGTGGAGAACCTTTGCTCCGCACAAGGGGAAAGATCGTATCACGTAGTGATAATATGGTAAGGCATCCGCGAGGCAGTTACATAGTAAAACCCATTGCTGTCTCCGGAAGTGGCCACACCAGAAATTAAATTAACTCATTGAAGCTGTCGTCCATATGCAAGTCCGCCTCAGAGGCGGTTCTTAGCAGGATGCAGCTCACCCTCCATGCGACTCGCCCAATACCTCACGGCGCTTCGCGCTTGGTGCAAGCAATGTCTGCCTGGTTGGTAAAAAACCCAACGTGCTCCGTCCCGGCATTGTAGGGATGCGAGGGTCTATGGTCATATGACTACGGCCGTGCACGACATGAGTACACCCCCCCCACCAGCGAAAAAAAATAGGGGGGGTCTCTAAAACCAAGTTAAACAAAGGGAACCAAAAACGAAAAAAATGGTTTTCGCTCATTTCGTCCTGTGATCACAGCGATCCGGTTTGTTTTTCATTCTGACCTTCCTACAAGTGTGGTGTCGTTTTCTCTTTTTTTTTACGCCCTTGTCTCGCCCTCTTGTAGGTACCGTAGCTACACAGCCATCCGAAGAGTAACCGTTCTACCTGCCATCGCTCCCACTTGGAATTACCTGTAGTATGGGATGGTTTTTGAAGCACTGAAAGGGTAAATGGTATCCAACCGAACCTTTCCCTACTGCCGTACACCGCCGGTTGAAACGAACGACAAAAAAAAAAACAAAAATCGAAAACGAAAACGAAAACGAAAAAACAAAAATCGAAAAACAGAAAGAACAAAAAAAAGGGGGAAAAAAACGGAAACAAACGGGAAAAAACAGAACCACAGAAAAACGGAACAACGGAACAACAAAAAACAACTGAAATGTAACACCATCAAGACAAAAAAGTTCACAAAACAAAACAAATATATACACTTCGTACAAAAACCAAAACATACCTGGTACACATGCAACCATGTACCTATTTTTTTCAAGAAACTAAAATTCTCGGCTTCACAAAAGGCCCTCCAAACACAAGCAAAAAGCCCACGTACCTGTCGTCGATGTCTGTGGGGTAGCAAAAGCCGGTGGACACGAGATGGTCTAGCCGCATCTGGACGTTAGGCGGGAGAACCTCCGCAGATCCGGGATGATGAGCCATGCCCATGTGGGGGTGGCCGTAGCCTCCCATTGGCTGCCCGTAGGCGTTGAAAACAGGAGGTGGGTGGCCGTATCCTCCCCCGTAGTAGTCCTGCCGATATGCACCAAACGCCAGCAGCGGGCACGTCGGATTTTTTTTTTAACCCTACCCGTGTATACCCTTTCACGACTACACTTAGGCTACGCACAGTAGGTCTTTCCTCACTTACCCCCAAGAAACACGCCAGATTCTAGTACGGAAACCCACGAAATGAGTTTCGGAAGGAGAGGAGAAAGGAAAGACAGTATACTGCTGCAATCCAGTACGAGTATACTGATTGATTTTGACGACAGTATAATCGCTACCGACTGATGCAGCCATGGCCCAGCCCCAAGATTTTCGGTCTGACGGCGCGGATTCCCGGCTAGGGATTTTCACCAAAGGAAGCTTACCGCGTACGGAGGGTGTCCCCCCGCTCCAGGGTCCATGTACCCATAACCACCCGCCGGAGAGCCTCCGTAACTACCGGGGCCGTACATTCCAACCCCACCTCCCATCCTGCCCCCCCCCCGCCCCTGTTGCTGGCCTCGTGATGTCGCCTGAGGGAGCAGAGGCAACGAGCAGGGGGTAGCGGGGTAGAGGCAGCGCACGCGGAGGCAGCAGAAGCAGGGGCGGTATATACAAGCAGAGCAAACAAGCAGAGCCAGCATCCAGAGGCAGCCATTAGTTAACGTGAGTACAACATCCAGAGGCAGCCATTTGTTAACGTGAGTACAGCATCCAGAGGCAGCCATTTGTTAACGTGAAAACAGCAGCCAGCACAGAAGCAAGCACAACGACAACACGAATAACAAGTACTTGTAACAACAACACGACCGACAACAAAAACACCAACAACAGCAGCAGCAGCAGCAGCAGCAGCAGCATCATCACCACGACTACAACCACCACCAAAAACAACTAAAACCACGCCAAACAAGGCAACAACAGGAACACGGTACATACCGCTACGGCTGCTGCACATGACGCACGATTGCTGGACATGAAACACACGCTCACCACCACCAACAATACCAACACAACCGCCAGCACCACCACTACCACCATCAGCACCAGCACCCACCACACCACAAAAAACACCAACACCGCCACCAACACAGCCAACACTACCACCAACAACAAGCCTACCGACACAAAAATAAAGCAAAAACTCCACTACAAACACCACCGACAACACCCCACCACAGGCCACTATGAAAAACAAAGCTGGTACGTATTGTACGTATAATGAGTGTCATTTCACCCGTTTACCACTTCATTGCACTCATTGCACAGAAACGTGCATCTAACTTTAGTTCCAAGTAATCTGTCCCTAATTGTCCCTCAAACCGGGAAAAGCAGCCTCAAACGGGATAATCGCCCTCACACTGCTGAAAAAAAGTCTCCCACACTAATACCAAGCAGTATGTATATCCCGAAAAAAAAACTTGCAAGTCTTAACATTTTTAGTACTGCACTGTACAGACACCAATTCCGGGCAACCATACTAAATGCGACCAAAACTTGTTAGCAAAAATAAGCAAATATACGTACAGGTTTTTGTCTTTATCGTGGGTCCTATTTACTATTGACCTCCGTAATACTAATAGAACAGTAGGGGTCCCCCATAAGGCGGTCTGAGTAAGGCGGTGGTATCCCTCTATAAGGCGGTCAAAATCGTTTGGCGCGGCTGGGGAATTGCACTCATAACCTAGAATGAACTAAACGGCTTCCCTCTATAAGGCGGTCATACTGCTCTGGCACACCACCGCCTTACTACTGGGGAACCTCTACTGCACTGCTACTCTAATTCCAAGTGTTTTGTCCCCACAACGGGACTGCAGTCCTAATAAGCCGCACGCCTCAAAGGGGTAATACCTGAGTATGGACATGAGGAACGCGCTCTTGTTGCGGATCGACGTGATGTCGCTGTGGCCGAACTCATCCATCGCTGCCTCCGCCTCCTCCTGTGTCAGGTCTCGGAAGAAAACTAAGCACCTGCGCCATCGTTAACACGAGAAAAAAATGGAAAAACAAAAATGGAAAAATGAACATGGAAGAGCCATGCGAGAGGAAGAGAGGGGGAGAAAGGGCTGAAGTCTCCTCGCGACAAACAAACACAAAAAAGGGGAAAAAATGGAAGAGCCATACGAGAGGAAGAGGGAAGAAAGGGCTCGAGGTCTTCTCGCGACAAAGAAAAGCAATGCACGAACCGTAGTGGGGAGGGGGGAGGAAAGACAGTTGTGTGACCCCGGACCTGAGCTACGGCTATTAATAGGAGGGAGAAGGAGCACGAAGGGCGAAGATGTTAGATGGGATTAAAAAAAAAACGAAAAGGGGCGGGGGGGTGCACTCATGTCATGCATGGCCGTGGTCGAATGGACATAGAACCTCTCGCATCCCCACAATGCCGGGACCGAGTCTGTCGGGTTTTCACCGAGGGGGGGTGTGTTCATGTCATGCATGGTCGTAGTCGACTCTTATATCCCTACAATGCCGGGACAGAGTACGTGCGGTTTTCACCGACCAGGCAGACATTTCCTTCTTGCACCAAGCGCAAGGCGCCGTGAGATGTTTGGCGAGTCGCATGCTGCATCCTATGAAGAACCGATACGAGGGGGTCGGGGGGGTACTCATGTCGTGCACGGCCGTAGTCGTATGGCCATTCTTGTACCAAGCACGTGGCGCCGTGAGGTGTTTGGCGAGTCGCATGCTGCATTCTATGAAGAACCGCTACGAGGGGGGGGGTGTACCTTTGAGGGCATAGAGCGTACCACCAATAAGAAACAAATGGTTGAAATACTCTTGTGCACGATACGAACACAACTAGCCCTATAAACCTAACGCCGACCCTAACCCAGTCAACCAATGTTCAAGGCTGTTCAACTTCGTCTCGATAACAGCTTGCGTTACAACCATCGACTCGATATACGCGATGCTTACCTCTGATCGACGTCGCTTTTCTGGATGAAGTTGCTCGCGTACAGCTTTTCCAAACGCTTGGCGATGGACGGGCACAGCCCGTCAGCTCCCGCCTGGCCGCACAGTAAAGCACAGCAGAGCAGACGAGGGAGGAGAAAGGGTAGTACCGGTCAAGCCAAAGGGCGCCCGACCGAAGCGGGGTTGGGGGGGGGGGACGCTTGTTATTTGCCTTACAGGGTCAGCCCCTCATTGTCACGAGGCTCCCCACTTGAGAAGCTCTCCTAGCATGTCACCCAAAAACTGAAAACACGTAAATCAAGATGGCCAATCCCATGGCCTATATAGGTATAAAACGAACATTATAGAAAAACATGCAAGGGGTTTCCAACGATAAGTCATGCCTTTTAAGGCTTTATTAGGTAGTTCCTCAGTTGAGGAGCCTCGTCAGTACCAAGCTGTCTCGAAATACAAGCACCATTTATACATTCAAAATTCAATAACATGGTGCTTATATTTCGGGACAGAGTGGTAATAACTATTGCCTCAAAAGGCAAGAAGTTGTGTGCGTTGTTGGGAGGTGTCAAGAAATGTATCATAATCCGATCGTAGCTCGAGAGGGGTCCCTGCTTTTCTACCCCCGAGAAAATTAGAAACTCGATTTTCGCTCGAGATAAAACAAAAAAAAAACATGGTTCTCATCCCCATCAGGCCCACGGCAATGGGCCATGCTGCAGTGCCTGCCGTTGTATCAAGCAGCTTGCAAAACCAAGTACCGCCCGCCAAATTCGGCCAAACTCGGTCAATGCGGTCGAGACCTCTATCGAAATTCGGTCGAAATCGATCAAATTCGGTCGACCTCGATCAAAATTCGGTCGAAATCGATCAAATTCGGTCGACCTCGATCAAAATTCGGCCAAACCCCGTTAATTCCGTCGACCCCGATCAAGATGCGGTCGCACTCGATCAATTTTGGTTGACAACATATACGACAGCAGTTATTTTTTTCCCATCCCCATTTATTATATTCACCCTTCTTTTCTCCCTCTTTATAGTCGTAACTCAGGTCCGGGGTCTCACTACGTAGGCTCTTCTCCCCCCTCCCCACTACGGTACGTGCCTTGCACTTTCATCACGAGAGAAAAATCCAGCACTTTCTTCCCTCGTCGACTCGCGTCGAAATACTGTGTGTGTTGTCTTCACATTAAACCCGTTCTTTCTACTCGACCACATCAGAAGTACACCCAGTGCCTGTCCTGATTCCTAATCCTAGAGAGATGCACATTCAGTGGTCACAGACTGCTGTGAAACAGCGTCGACATACTGTGCCATAAAATTTGAAGAACAAACAAACACGGCTCTCACCCCCATGCGGCCCATGGCGTTGGGCGTTGTTGCCATGCCTCCAGTGGCCCCGTTCCCCAACGGCGCCCGCTGGCCCTGCTTATACTTGCGCAGGATCCCCATGAGGTACGCCGGCTTATTCCTGATGGTCACGCTCGTCTCGGACACCGCCGCATGGTACTCGTTCAAAGCAGCCAGGGCCTGGTGGGGGGGAGGGGGGGGGAGATAGAATATGAGAAAGGACACTTTTACGGGGGGGCATAGTAAACACTAGTAAATAGGACCATTTTGTTTTTCTTTCCATCCCATTAATTATCTTCGTCCTTCCTTTCTCTCTCCTTCCTGGTCGTAACTCAGATCCGGGGTCACTAAGTGGGCTCTTCTCCCTCCTCCCCCAACACGGTCGGTGCCTTGCATTTTTATCGCGAGAAGACTTGATTTACGGAGTTCAAACCCCACGTGGGTCGTACTTTTGAGTTTTATATGCAAAAATAAATAAAAAACGGAATCAACTGCTGAGAGCGCCTATTAATAGTAGCGTGGGTAGGCACAATTCGATGAGAGTCGACGAGGGAAAACTCTTAGAAGCGTTCGAGGGTAGACCATCGGGGCGACCGACCTTGTAAGTAAAAATAGGTAAATGTATATCATAGGTGTTTGCGTGCTACACCGTAGGTCCCCTATTTACTATGGCCCTCCATAATAACAGCAACAGCAAGACCATCACCACCAACAACAACCACAACACCACCATCAGCAACAGCTCGTGTCGGACACCGCCGGGTGGCACTCGTTCAGAGCCAGGAGGGCCTTGTGGAACGACAAACAACAGGACCCAATAAAAACAACGACAGCCAACAGCAACAACAAGCCAGCGACAACTACAGCACCACCAACAAAACAAACAACGCCCACTACAACCACCACCACTGAGCGCCAGACGTGACAGATACTCTAATAATCTAATAATAGTACCGGTACGCAATTCTGAAAATGTCGTGCGCCCTCCGTGCGAATGCAACTTTTTTAATGCCTCAAATCCCAACCCTAGGGGTTAACATACTATTAATACTGCTGTACATCCTGGTACGAGTATTTCCGCTCGGAGTGGCATGAGCGTAGAGGGTATAAAGAGCGCAAACGGGTGAGGGCTATGATACACGACCGATTTGTAGTTATGTGAGCTGCAACCGGGGGAATAGCCCAAAACTACCTGTTAATAAACAAAGTTGTATGCGTATAATAATCCAAAAGTTAAATACGTACGTAGAAAGAGGGTGATGCATGACGCAAGAGTCGAGTTTTGCCAACTGAAGAAAATACTGCAATGAGCAATGAGGGCCATGTCGAGAGGGAGACGCAGCAAGAGCTAGAGGGAGTTGTAAACCATACTGCTGTACATATTATACATACTTCGTATATATATAATATGTACCTGGTATGTATTAGGGGTGTTCGCGTAGATCTGCCCGCGCAGGCGAACTTCCTAAGATGTGCCCGCACTGCAAACAGAGCCTTTCCGAGGACAGCGACCAGGTGGCACACCAAGCAGGCATGCCTCTCGTTAGGGTTAGGGTTAGGGTTAGAGTTCCGGGTCGGGGTGGTGGGCGCCGTTAGCCCAAGCCGAAAAAAAAGCTCACCGTCGGGAACGAATGCCTTACAGCTTCGTGACAAAACCTTACCTCGTTAGAAACAGTATATTTTTATGCGGGCACGTCTGAGAAGTTCGCCTGAGCGGGCAGATTTACGCCTGCCGGTACTAGGGGTTACATTGGGCCTCTCCGCCTCAATGGCGGAGTGGCCATACTATGGATTTAGCAGTTCGTCGGAACGAACTACGAAACAAATGTATGACAACCATACAAGTACACACTTATATTCTAACCGTCAACACTATATCCTAGGTTAAATATTTTAAATAATCGGTCGACATCCTATTAATACCTCGTAGCTATAATATCTTTGAGCTCGGAAAATGGTTTCCTGCGTTTTTAAATCCGAAACTGAGAATGTCAAAAACCTACACATATATATAATATATAGACTACACATGTATGTATGGCAGATCAGATCTCCATTTTTGTATCCAGATATTGCGGGGAAGATAGATCCCTGACTTGTGCGATCTGCACCATCTACTACTGTAGATACTGTTTTCCGGTTGCAGTATCTATTATACGGGTCTTGCACGACATCTCCCGATGGCATAACTATTTTCTAGATGATCTACTTCGTACATATATATATGTAGATCATTTAGATCAAAGAAAGTGCTGAGACCTTCTCGCGATAAAAGTGCAAGGCACGTACCGTAGTGTACCGTCGTGGGGAGGGAGGAGAAGAGCCTACTTAGTGACCCCCCGGATCTGAGTTACGACTAAGAGGGAGAGAAAAAAGAAGGGCGAAGATACTGAATGGGACGAAAAAAAAACAACAAAAAACAAACCAACAAACAGGACCTGTCCGATGTGTAACAAGTACAAAAAGGCAGAAAACGCCCTTGGGGGAAATAAGAACGGGTCCAGGTGCCTCTCACTGAAAGAGTGTGCGACGTACTCGTATTATATAGTATATAGTATCTGATACATACCTGGTACAGCAGTACGAGAGCGTATAGGCAATGAGAAGAAGCTTGATTCGGCCGTTCTCCGACTCAAAATCACCTACGAGTGCGTATGAATACTCGTATAAACGCATTTTTTCGGGCCGGTGTTTATTTGTTTTCGGGTTCCGAAATCCTCCGATAAAAAAAGCTGTCGGTTGACGGTCTAGTTTGGGCCCGTCAAGTTCTCCTTAGACTTAATATACCATTTTTAGTGTGGGGAGTTCCTTGGAGGCGGTTCGTCACCGGGCAAGGGTGCCACGAACTGACATAGTTGTTGGTAAGAGATAAGAGATTGCCTGACCATTGTTTTTTTTTCAACTGTTCCGAACGCTTTCAAGCCAGCCCCTTTAGGCAACAAAAAACCGCCCAACCCAACGCAGCCCCTACAGCAGCACAGCAGCCCTCAGGCGTGTGTTGCTTGGTTGCGAAAAAAGCCGAGCCATATATACGAGTACCATATACCTGGTATAAACTATGATGTATAGAAAAAAATAAAAAACGACAGCTGTGAAATCGAGGATTTGGTCGAAACTCATCTTTGCCAGCTGCGTGGGATATCATAGGATACTTCCATCACGCGAACTGCGGGGTTTGAGGGGATCAAAATCTGACAGCTGTGAAACTCAAGGGAGGTCACATATACACGGTGTACTCCCTGAATGTGTATGACTCCCTGTTGTTGCGTTGTTGCGGTTCTGATATGTATGAATATTAACTCATCGCCAAAATCGAGTCCAAGGTCAAAGAACGGGCTCCAACAAGGTTATAAATAGAGTGAAATAATACGTCGTGCGTCAAGAAAACGCAAACGCAAAACAACGTCATATAAATATGTCATATTACATACCAGGTATTACGTATCATACGACTACATATTACATATCATATCATACGTATGTATAATACGAGTACACAAAATAACTGAAGCAAATCGCACACCTATTAAATACCTGGCACCTGGTATGAAGCACGCGGGCATATACGGGGCATACCCTCAGCACTCAGCACACAATTACGATGAAAATACAGCAGTGGGGCATGTTAACATGTTAACCCCTCCTCACACCGCTGTGATGAGAAAAATGAACCCACTCTACAGGCAGTAGTAGTCCAAACAGTTTGTCCCTATCAGACGCATGAAGTTCTCAAGGGGTCTCTATAAAGCCCTTGCACAAGTGCCCCCACGCTTCAGGCACAAAAAATGTCTTGGACCTGGGATCATGGACCATGAGTGACCAACAAGCCATTCATCATGCCGACGTGTCAGTCACATCCAACATATAATATGATATTTATGCATGATATGTTTTACCCGTAATCATGAGGTGTTGCTGCCATGTCATGCCATTCATGCCATGCATCATACCATGACCGCCACGTCTAATTTGTCTCGGGTTATCCGGGCGGGATCGTGCTGGAACTAGGTGACCACGCCGCAAATGCTGTTTTGCAACTGCTCTTCTGCGCACGCCAAATCATCGCGGACTGTATCAACATGATCGTACATATATATAATATCCGATGCTTATTACTGTATACTGCCCGGCTCTCCTGCAAGATTGACGTAAGCACTATTACACTATTGATAACATCAAAGATGCACAAAAACTATTAATAGTACTGGATATCGTATCGACAGTTTCCATATATCGAAATATCAACCTTTCGATATATCAGAACATCGAACTTTCGATATATCAGAACATCGAACTTTCGATATATCAGAACATCGAACTTTCGATATATCAGAATATCGAACTTTCGATATATCGGAATATCGAACTTTCGATAAATCGAACGTGTTTTGCGCTCCATCCCCTGGCACCCCCGTGTTTTTTACGCAGACACTGAACGAACGTTCCGATGCATCAAATGTCGAAATCGTATCACTAGTTTTTCTAGGTTATCGGTATCGCACCGAAGTAGATTCTCGTTCGACATCGAACACTCGAACTCAAAACCCATTAGGGACGCCTGTACATCGACCAAAAAACAAAACGAATTAGACCTCTCTCTCATCAAGCGTACACGGCTCACTGTTATTAGTACTATATACTACTGCTGTAGTATTGGTTCCTCTATAGTGCCGGTATTCGCCAGCCAAAAATACCGGCACTATTCTGCGCACTGCCACACTGGCTAATCTCATCTGTGCTTAGCATAACGGCAACCGGCACTATTCTGCGCACTGCCACACTGGCTAATCCCATCTGTGCTTAGCGATTTCACAGGCACTATAGCGGGTAACCGGCACTACCGGCACTCAACAGGCACTATAGAGGGACCACTACTGTAACAGGGAGACCGTGTAGCAGTACGGGCATCATCATGCTGCCTGCGCACGTGTCACAACATTGCCGCATATACCTGGCAGCAGCATTGTGAACCGAAAATAGAAATGGCCTCGGTCGGTTTTCGGTTTTAAACCCCCCAAAAAGTCGGCCGGTTTCGGTTTACAAAATCCAAGCAAACCGATGGCGAAACCGAACGGTTCTTCGGTGAAAACCCCCCGAAAATGTCGGTCGGTTTCGGTCAGTTTTTTGCAAATAAACCGAGCATTACAAAAACTCGATTTTCGGTCTTGAAAAACCGAGAAAAATAAATGACCGAAAAAAATGACTTTCGGGTAACATCGGTTCACAGCACTGCCTGGTAGCATTCTGAAACCATCCCCTATCCCCTACCCCAGCAGCCCGATGCTGTAATCGTAATCGCCATGAAGTTTTAGACATTTCCCCCCTCTGAAACCCCAAAACATCCAAAAGGTAATTCGAAGTAACTCTTGCACTCGTCGAACAGATCACGATCTAGACCATCTAGACCCTAACCGGCAGTTTTCAGATGTTGCGCAGGATCTGTGTGTAGTACAAATCCAACCCAGGAAACCTGTCCTAGATCATGCACATTATACGGTTCCCACGGCAACATGAGCTAGATCATACAGATCATACCAGCACTGCACATACATATCAGGAATACATCTGTCCTGAAAGATTTACACCATGACGTAGGAATCGATTATCAGCCCGAGGTGTGAACGCTTGATAGGCTTTTACGTTTTACGTCATACCAGGCACCTCGTACAGGTATCCAATGTACTCGCAACTATTTCGGCATAACTGGTGTCGTTCTTAACCCATTCAGTACTAAAAAACAATTTTCCCATACTAATTCCAAGTAATTTGTCCCCAAATTCGTGGGACCAGTTCTTAAGGGGTTAACCCGTTTAGAACTGCACTCACGTATTTGAGTAAAAATACTTGGAATTAGTGTGGGATGGTTTTTGCAGTGGTGTGAGGACCAAGAGCAGGATACTACAGTAGAATAATTGGGCATATGTTGGCTTTTTCTCGAGCATAGGGAGCATAATTGGGGCAAAACATGGTACCATAGTCTACTTGTTTTATGCTCCTCATCTATTAAAAAGCATAAAGGGTAAGACACAATAAAGCAGAACGGGCCAGGGCATTAATTAGGTGTTGCGCTGTTGCGCTGGCGCAACATTTGGCCAAAATAACGGTTTTGCGCAACAGTCGTCGCGAGGCTAGTTGCGCGCAGCGCAACACGCGTTTTTGGGCGCGCAACATTTTCGCCGCAGGCTAAACAAATTGTTGCGCGTTTTTTTCTCGCCGGGGTCGAGAAAAAAAATTGGGGGTCTTTTTTTCTTGATAAATAGTCGTAATTGGACATCTTTTAGGCCTTTAAGGCGTACATTCGCCCATAGATCGCCATTTTATCGCTTTTTTCGCTTTTTTCGCGCGGCGGCGGCGGCGGGGGTGGTCGGGGCTTGCGGCGCCTGCGGCGCGCAACACGCGCCTCAGGCGTGTTGCGGTGCGCGCAACACTCCTTGAGTCGCCTGTTGCGCTGCGCGCAACAGACCCCGACCCACTAATTAATGCCCTGGAACGGGCATACAGGTAAGCCTGAAGCTTAAGCTGCTCATTTATAGAGGGCGGTATAGCCCTTCTTTCAGCTACGACAAAATGGGTTAAACTATTAAATATATACTTAATTTTAAAGACCAACACTAACCCTAACCTCGACCTGTTGAGGAAATTTCTCGGAATATAGATGTAACGATAAAGCTAGTGCGGACTGTCAACCCTTTGGCCGAATTTGAGCCAAGTCGTAAACAGTGCTGCAACACTTCATGGTGCATCTATATATGTGAGTCAATACCGCCGATTCGATTTTTCGTGAATCGGTATCGTATCGAACTCGATTATCGTTTTGATGTATCGTCCCCGGATCCCGAAAACAGTAACCACCCCCTCGTACGACTACGGCCATGCATGAACCCCCACCTCACACAACAATCCACACGCCGGACACGTCACGATCTACAGATAGATCATGTAGAACCTTACCTGCCGTTATGAGATGTTGTGCAGGATCTGTATGTAGTACAGATCCACAGATCCAAATCAGGAAATGTGTCATGGCAGGTTATACGGCTCCCACCTGGCAACATGAGCTAGATCATACATATCATATAGATCATACAGATCATACAGATCATACAGATCATACAGACTATCTGCCCTAAAACCTCTGGATTATGCAGTACGAATCGATTATCCGTCCGAGGTGTGCAACTATCCCATCACCATTAATAGTTGATAGCTGTAATACCGTACCAAGTATACTGTAATCAATATAACACACACCGGGACGAATTTCAGAGCCAAGTTTCTCCAAAACATGGCGACAATGGTGGTTTTGGAAATACGTAGTCGAAATATTTCACACTTCAGACAGAAAATCAATCCCCAGGTGATGATCTAGATATTTCAGGGCGGATGGATTCCTGATCTGTATGATCTATGGCCCATGATGCCGGGTGGGAGCTGTATACTCTGCAAGATCTACGAAGCACGAGTAGCCTCGGTTGGATCAGATCTATACCGTGCAGATCCTGCCCAACCACTCACAACGGCAGGCAAGGAACTACATTATCTATCTGTAGATGGATAGATAGATCATGATCTGTAGATGATTTGTCCGAGGTGTGAATTGTATCCATAGACGCGTCGGTCGGCGTTTACACTCTCCCAGTTGTCGAGAAAAGCAGCCTTAACCCCTTAAGAACTGGTCTCACGATTTTGGGGACAAAATACTTGGAATTAGTGTGGGAAAAGGTTTTCAGTTCTGAATGGGTTAAGACATGCATTTGTCCGAGAGGGTGTATAAACTATATTGTACTATCTTGCGTGTAATTAGGGCCGTTATTATCGGAAACTTTTTTTTTTTCCTCCAGATTTTCCAGATTATCTCGATTTGTGATTTTTGCATCAAGACACGAAGGCGTTCTGTCACAAATTAGAGAATTAAGAGGAAAAAACACAAGGAATGCTTCGCATCCACATATTTTGAGTGGGGAATGTGGGAAATCTGGCTAAATTTAGGACAAAGGGTCCTTCGACAAATAACGGCCCTGATACGGTACCTTTGCTGTCAGTTGTTGCAAAGCTTTTCTATGGACGAGCTAGGACCTCGTAGTACATATATACCGGTAGTCAGTTGGGCACCATACACCACACACCACACCATACACCATACGCAGCGTGGCCAAGCCTGAAACACCTCGGCTTATTGTCGCACTGCACCGGACGGGCACGGTCCTCGTATACGGTCAGTTGGGCACCATGGACCATACACCATACTGGTATCATATATACGCCATGCATACGCAGCTTGCTCCAGCGTCGAACTGGCCGAGTTGTTGTGGCACCCTACTCGACATCCCACATGCATGCGTAGTCAGTGACTCATGCACGAGCTACTCGGGATCCACTCCAGAACCAAACGGACCTGCGGAGTGGAATAAACCTATACCCTCTGGTACACAATTATACCTGGTACGTATGGTATACTATCATTATGTACCGTATCGTATTGTACGTGGTGGTGGTGGTGGTGGTGGTGGTGGTGGTGGTGTTGTTGCTGTTGTCGTTGTTGTTGTTGTTGCTGTTGTGTTGTGTGTTGTGGTAATGCCATTATCGTATCAGCTGCACTCTCTCGCTCGGCTGCTCGCAGGAGCTTTTACGCTCAGCAGCCTTGGCCCTGTGAAAAAGCCGCGGTCACAGCAGACGTCTATTAATAGTACTATTAATACTGCTGTCTACCCTTACCCCGGTATCATACATGCATATATGCCTTCCATATTATCGCGCAGAGGGTTCCAACCTTGATAGCACTGCTCGTCGACTTTCATCGACTTTGATTTCATGCTCGTACTATACTCGTACAATATGCGAGGTATGAATACCATGTATTATTTGGGCTGCAAGTGGTATGGGATGGTATTTGCCTGGTAGTATACACGATACCGGGTATACCACAGCTCGTTTGTACCGTTCCCTCGCGTACTGGTATTGCGGTACACCTACCGTATATATAAGCTCGAGCTTATTTTCTTCCAACAAGACGCTTTTTTGTCTGTTTTGTGACCCATGTGCTACGTAGCTTTCAGGGACATGCGGTCATAATGTGAGAACATCATCAACGGGTTTTCCCATGTACCAGGGATCAAGAACTACTATTAATAGGGACAATTTACCTGGTAAGTAGGCGTTTTTTTCCATCCCATTAATTTGATTTACCTTTTTATCTCCTTCTCCCTACGTATTAAATAGTCGTAACTCAGATCTGGGGTCACATAGCAGGCGTTTCTCCCCCCATCCCCACTGTGGTACACGCGCGCCTTTGCTTTTCTTTCTATCGCGAAATATACTTCAGCCCTTTCTTCCGTCGTCGACTCGCGTCAAATTGGGAGACCACAGTTTGGCTCTTGGGTGACCACCTCTCGCACTAAAACTAGTATATTAAGGCCAACAGAAGCCTTGACACGCCCAACGAAAACCGGCCTGCTCCTGGCATCTTTGGTCACCAGTCACCAGTCACCAGCAGGGAATAGGAAGCAATAGGCAGGTGGATATTGATTCAGACGGCTGTAGACTATGTGAGTCGACGAGGGAAGCAAGGGCCGAAGTCTCCAAGCGATAAAAATGCAAGGCACGAACCGTAGTGGGGGAGGAGGGAGAAGCGCCTACTTTGTGACACCAGATCTGAGTTACGACTAAGAAGGAGAGAAAAGAAGGGCGAAGATAATAAAAGGGATTAACAAAAAAAACAAAAAAAAACTACCAGTACACACCAGGTATCGATGGAAATGAGCAAAGTTCAAACCCTACATACCAGGTACGTTGCTGTTTGTAGTCGTAGGGCAGTACGTACGTACGTAATCGTACATATAATGCGGCGGGGGGTAGGGTGCCTAATAATAGTGCCTATTTCAATTAAAGTAGTTACAGACAGTTTAGAACCGGACACCTATTAATAATAAGAAACAGGAAAGCTGGTTCAGGCTGGTTTTGTTATCCGAGAATGGGCGTGTTCTACGCTAATTTCAGTACAACGACTCCCGAATTTACCACGTATGATATGGCATATATAAACCTCAGCCTGCCTTTCTTATTGCTCGTTTTCTAACTACTGTACTCACAGTCTGTGACCACAGAATTTGTACCTCTCTAGGATTAGGAATCAGAACAGGCACTGGGTGTACTGATGTAGTTGGGTAGAAATAACGAGTTTAATGTTAAGACAACACACACGTACCAGTATAAAATAGGTGTCCCGTGTATCCTTGTTGCTCGTTTTCTAACTACTGTATGATAGGTGTCCTATCTCCTATCCTGTAGACGCGCCACAACAATGGCCTTCGCATTATGCGTCAAACCTTTTCAAGCATTCTTGTCCCCAATAGACCTGGTAAGTTATAACCAATGTGCATCGCCTTTTCTCGGGTTGTTTTGCTGCAATCGAGCTATACCCAGGTACATGCCAGTAGGCTGGTGCCACATTCGTATCGAAATTCGAACCAAAACGAACATCAAGCGAACTCGATCAGACGAAACAACCAGCCAAGCCAGCAAGCAAACACGCCGACACCGCCCAAAAAACACCAGCCAAGTGATGCACCGAAAAAAAACAGGAAAAAAAAAAGCTTGCCCGAAAAAGTAAAAAACCCAGGGTATCGTACGGTACAAAGTAAACATACCAACTCTGTCCCGAAATGTAATGACCGTTTGGTTATTAATATGGATACTCAAACGGTCCTTACATTTCCGGACATGGAATATGACAGCCAAAAACAAACGACAACTCACCTGCGCTTCCGCCACCTCCCCCAGGAAGTTGACCAACCTCGCATCCTTTCGCATCGACTCGTGCTCCCCCCCAACCAGCACCTCGTCCATTCTCGTTCGGACAGCCGCCGGCAAATCCTTAACCTCAATCCCGGTGGTCGGGGCAGCAGCAGCAGCAACAGCAGCAGGAGCATCCGCATCAGCTGCAGCAGCCTTTGGGGCACTCTCACCAGAAGCAGCAGCTTCTGCGGGTGCATCCTCGCTTTTCGGCGCGGCAGCACCAGCAGCACCAGCACCAACACCAGCACCGGCAGCGGGCGTACCTGCGGGCTCCTCTGATGATGGAGCATCTCCTGCTGCTGCTGCTGCTGCTGCTGCTGCTGCTGCTGCTGCTGCTGCTGCTACTGTTGTTGCGGCAGCGGCGGGAGCCTCCTTTTCCTCGGCAGGAGGGTCGCTCGCGGCGGCGGCATCACCGGAGGCGGGCTCTTCTGTTACTACCGCAGCATCGGCCTCCATGGCGTCGGCGTCGTCTGCGATTGTGCCAGGAGCAGGAGCATCCACAGCATCCGCAGCATCGGCAGCATCGGCAGCATCGGCATCTGGTGCAGCATCATCGGCAGCATCCGCAGCATCTGCAGCATCTGCAGCATCCCCAGCATCCGCAGCAGCATCGTCGCTGCTGCCGCTTGCACCATTCTGTTGAGGCTCCTCAACTGGGGCCGTCTCCTCTTCAGCTTCCACGCCCTCGGCAAGCTGTTCCATCGCTGGTGTGTCGTCACTCATTTCTGCAAGCCGTGGGGTGTACTGCTTGAGATTTTTCCAGGGTAGATCTGATCAAGATCAGTGCAGGGCCCCAGCTACACGGGGAGAGCATTTTTTTCGAAAGGGTTTCCACCCCATATATCTTACCGGGGATGTTTGTAAAAATCCCCTTGTTATCTGAAAATTAATGAATGGCGGCAGTGGTTGAGGATATTATATGCTTTCCTTCGTGATCGTTGATCATCAGAAGAAGTCACCCGTGGCGCGGCAGGAAAGCCGAATGAATGACCCAAGCCTCGTGCTGTGGGGCTGGGAAGCGAGTGCCTGTTTATGCACCGGACAGAAACACACACTAGGGAATCTCAACTTCAACGCTGTAGGACATCCACATCTATCTGATCGACAGATCATTCATCATGTAGATTCTTGCGTGAATGGCTGATTGATGGGTAATCGACTGATTGATGATTGACGATGGAATTATTGAGTCGTTTGTTGCTGTTGTGTTTTGGTTGGTGTTCTCGCGCCTACTATGGGCTATGACCTCCAAAAACTTTTGGAGGAGCCCATAGCCTCGCGCCTCACGCCTCACATGTAGTAAAACTGCGGTGCGTGTACGTGTGTTTGGAGGGTCATAGCCCGTACTCGTACTCGTAGTGTTTGCATTTTTACACGCGGACGGCGTACGTACGTAGTAGTAGTAGTAATAGTAGCAGTAGTAGTAGTAGTAGTAGTAGTAGTAGTAGTAGTAGTAGTAGTAGTAGTAGTAGTAGTAGTAGTAGTGTTATGGTACTGCTGGCATGATGTGGAAACGCCTGGTAAATACCTGGTATCAGGTATAATAATCGTATTGGTAGTACTTGGAAGGCGGTATCTTAGATGGGAACCAGGGATGGTTCCCGATGGCTTTTAGCCATCTCACCTGCCTTCTCAGTCGTTCATCACGCGAAAACGGAATAAACCTGCTCTTCTTCTATCTCTACGCAAACAACACACGTGAGTACCAACGAGTACCCGTTCCATAGGCTGACCTGGCTAGGGATACCCTGTCCTCTTATACCTAGCTTCACTACA
>MEHQ01001776.1:465765-499328 GCA_008828725.1 Saccharina japonica | reverse complement strand
TGTAATGGTATGGGCTAGGAAGGCCGGTAATTACCTCTGCATAGGTAATTGATCCGTTTTCGTATAACTTGGATGGCATTCGTATTCGGTATTCGGGGTATTTATAATATCTGTGGGCCATACTTGAAGCCCATCCCGAGCAGATGTCATCTGGCTCGGGGTTTAATATAAGCTGCTTCTCTTCTACGCTTGACTCTACGGAAAGTGAGTAACACCAAGGATGCTTAATAGACAAACCTGCAAGGGGATACTCTGTGTCTCACCCAGTCTTATCACATAGTAGTATTAAATAGCAAACTTACAGAGTAGTAGTAGTTCCTCTCACTCCCGTTTTGGGTACAAAACACTTGGAATTGTTATAGGACAAGTGAGCATATAGGAGGGGAGTTTTGGGATAGAACTGAGCATCATCTCACTCTTCTTGGGCGGGCGGGAGATTGGGGGGGCACATTAATTCGTACGACGAGTGAGCGAGCGTGTAACACTGTCTGTGTGTGGGGAAACAAAGACCGCCCGGCATGTGTGTGCGTATAGTCTAAAAAGCAAAAGTGTGTATGTGCCCTGGGCTGCCATATGAATAGAATGGCGACGTGCATTTTATTTATTGTGTGCGTAAAATGGCGGGGGGGTCAATGGACGTAAAGTTGGAAGTTAATTTTCTAGTACTACTACTACAGTACGCGACACAACAGTAGTACAGCCTAGGATGCCTACCTACCAAATAATGACAAACAGGAACACATCTGATCCAGGCTGGGTTGCTCATTATTTGAGAATGGGGGTGCGTTCTCCACTATATATAACTCTCTGCGTAGCTTCAGTATAATAACGACTCCCGGGTTTCTTATTGTCCTGAAATTTCAGCCTGTTTTTTTGTCTTATTATTTGTGCCGTTTTATTATTAGCTTAGGTGTCGTGTACTACGTATTACACTATTTATGTTAATACCACTGCTTGCTGTAGTATAGTATGCAAAATAACTGACAACAACGTAACACCGCGCCCACGCTCCGGGGATAAACTGCTTGGAAATGCGTGGAGTCACTTAAGAAGCTCACTCAATATATAAGTATGTGTTGTTTGCTGTTGATGATGCAGAGTCTCGCTAAGTTGACGCCGTAACCTTTCGGAGCAAAAATAAGTATGTCAGTATAGACACGTCCGTCCGTCCGTCGTGGGAAAACAAACTAAACGTGGACCGTCAAGGTTGGTTGTCGTAGGACCGAGAGAGTTTTCCAAACTAAAATCTAGTCGTTAAAAAATATAATTTGTTGTCTGTCATCAAGGGGCGAAAAAAAAAGCTGATGTGTCTCCTGACATTCAGTACAGGACACCTAGCAAGAGAGGGTGCTTTCGGTCCGGCTGGATTTCTTATTTAAGAGAGGGTGCTTTCTACACTAATTTCAAGATAACACCTCCTGAATTTTTTTTTTCTTCTAAAACTCAGTCTGGCTCTGTTTCTTGTTATTAATAGGTGTCCTGTACTGTATTTGCCTCGGAGTCTTGAGTGCTGGGGCTGTGGATAGAGAAGGGGGAATATGAAATGCATCAACCAACTTAAGCAAAATAATGAAGACTGTTTTTTTCGAGTGGACGAACAGTCAACATACCTCCCACCGTTTCAGAAGCGGGGAAAATACGTAGTGCGCAGTGACAACTTTTTTAACGCTTGCCGGGACACCCCCGCCCCCCCCACCCCCTTCCCCCGTCAGGCTACGACTCACGGCCTCTGCATGACTCTCATCATAACGCCTCCCAGGCAACCCTTCGAAGTAAGTGCGCGGTATAAAAAAAAGCGGTATGCGAATCAGAAGAGAGGGCAAAGAGAAAAGGAAAGGCGTTGGGGGATCGTGAGCACGAAGATGGATAAGGCCGCCTCAACAACCACCACCACTGAGAGCTGTAGAGAGCTCTGTGGATCCCTCCTCTGTTCCATATTTATTATTACACTTTGTCCACTTTTTGTATGTTTACAGTAAGTAGACATTTTACCGATCAATTGGCTTTGAAATACGATGCAAAATCGAAGTTTTCTTTAGCTAATCGCGTGAAAACGTGCCTCTGGCCGGGCGTCACCCGCGGGCCCCTCCCTCGCCAGCCGGGGGGGGGGCGGGGGTCGCGGAGACTAGCGCACTGTCCGGGTCCAGTGAACTGGCATCTGAGGCAGCCACCTACATACCTTTTCTCTTACCAGGCCAGCCCTAAGCAGCTACCAGGTACGGTGTAACAAGGAGATAGTTACCGCGCAGAACAAGACGCATGCCATCAAGGACGACCAAAAGAGGGAGCAACTGGCACGGGCACAGGCACACAAACCCCGCGCGATCACCTCGTACGCGAGCGAACGAATGTAAGCCCTGGATGAAACGTGTCCTGTCCTTCGTCGTAAGCATAATAATCGGCGACAGCTCAAGATAGTTAGCTCCCGAACAGCTTCTCAAAGATGCACGATTCACACATCGGACAGATAGATCAGATCAACAGATCAATCCCCAGTTCACGATCCAGATCATCTATCTTTGGCCTACATGGTCTGCACGATGTAGATATTTTGAGATCCATAATTTGCAATGTTAATGATCTATCTGCACGATCTATACTATGTTAGCCCGGTGGAATCTGTATGATCTGTATGACACGGATCTTCCGCACATGTTTTCCGGGTGTGATCTGTATGATACAAATCTTGGACAACATCAGATCTCATAACGGGCAACAAATAAATATAGGACCTGTTTATGTACGTAGAGGACGATCTAGACTATCGTGACCTGTCCGATTCGGCAAGTAAAGACGGGATATAGATTTATCTACTGTAAAGCAGTAAGTAGATCGTGATTAGGCCCATGCGTGCAGACATGCGACAGCTTTACTGCGGTGCGAGATGTTGTGTATCACACGGTCATATATTACACACACCGACCATAATCCCAAAGACGCTGACCTCCAACCGGAGTCGCGCTTAGCGTTCTCAGCCCTCACCGTCACTACTTTAATGTTAGTACACTACTCACTGTAAGCGACTACTGGTACACCACGACACTACTACTTTAAGTCTACCAGCCATTTCATAAGAAGGAGCACCGCAAGGCACCCGCCCTACATGTCTAGGGAACTAAGAACACCGCGAGCGGTCGTACACTAAAGATAGCGTTGAAACACCCGCGTTTTCAAAGCAGGAACCTACTGTAGCCTGCGCCAGGCCCCGGTTATGCTAAAGTTAGTGTGGAACACACCACTTTTTCTCAAAAGAAATCTACTGTTGCCTGCGCCAGCATCCCGGTCTCATGTTATCAAATGGTACTATTAATATCAATAGACTGTACCCCTTGCAAGCGAACCCCTGTTGCGGCGCCTCCAACATTTAGAAACCCTTTCACCGTCGTTTTGCATTGTACCCAATTTTTCGATGCGTTAGCTCTATGCCACCCCACAGCTGTCCCATGGAACCAACACCCACCATCACCAACACCACCAACAGCACTTAAAACAGGCAATAACGCCTGCGTAAACGTCGATCCGTACTGCTGCGGCAAACACATCCAGCCAGCTGGGTCAAACAAACAATATAGGCACACGCGCTGCTGCCGCAAAGATCAAATAAAACCCGCTGGAATAAACCAAGGCTGTTTCGCACGTACTGCTGCAAGAAAACACCAAGGCTGACAAGTACTGCTGCAAGGCAAGGCGCAAGTTTCTTCACACAGCAGTCAAGGCAGAGGCGGATGGGAGCAAGCCCCCCCAGGTCGCCACCCGCACATCAAAAATGAAAAACAACACTGATGGGAGAAACGTGAAACGGTTAAAACACTCTTCATCAGCCATCAAAGGTGCTAAAAGACCGCGGTTGGACCGCATGACTGACCGCCCCTACACTAAAACCAAGTGTACTAAGGCCCTAAGAGGCCTTGATGCGCCCCAAAAACACCCGGTTTTGTAGCATCAGTGTCACCCATCGACCATCAATGAAGCAACGGCGATAGGCATCACACAGCCAACAGAGATTCAGCGAAAGCAAGAACAACTCGCAACGAGAAAAAAAATGCATCACAAGGCTTTTCCCTTCTCGTAGAAGCCGTTTATACTTGACGGCTACCACGTATTTCAACGGCAACCACAGCCCAAGGAATGAAAAATAAAAAAGAGGCGAAACAAGAGAGGAAACAAATCATACAGAAAACAATCAAAAAAATAAAAAAGAGAGCTGCCGTTGGGAAAAAGAATCATCCGCTCCGGTTACGAACGCGTCACACGTATAACTCATCTGTCCACCCAAACCGTAAGCCAAACGACGTTAAACGTTAAAACAACTTGTCGCGCCTTAACCGTGTACGCCAAAACGATGCCAAACGGCTCCACAGCCAAAGAGGCACTTCGCCGACTGTTTTCACACAACCGCGTCGCGATACCACCTTCAGGAATATTCCGAGGAACGTTCTGAGGAACAGGGAGCATCCTAAGCTCCCTGACTCCTGGCGGTCGACCCCTCACCACAAAGCCCGCGCCGATCGCTACCCCCGCCCGTCACGAATAAAAAACCCGTTCGACAAAAGTAAAGGGGGGCAGGGGAACCCAAGTAGAGAGGCGGGGGGGGTAGGGAACGGGAGGGCGAGGGGGAGGAGGAAGGGACAAATGGCCGCTATGCGAACCCACCCCCGAGCTGTCCCGCGCTGCTGCAGTTACTCCTCGTAATTGTCGCTTCTCGAGTACCCTTGCGGCATAAGCGGCATCTGGGAAAGGCGAGCGAGGGACCCGTACCCCGAATCGCTCGTTCCCAAGAGACCGGAGCTTTCGTCCCCGTGGAGGAGTTCCTCCTGAGGTGGCGTGACGCGCAGCGGGGACAGGGGATGCGCGCGATATCGTCAGACGGAATGTTGTTGACACATCGGACGATGGTGGTGGTGGGGGGGGGGGGCGGGGGGGCGTACTCATTTGTTGATTGCCTTAGTCATTTGACCATTGACCACGCATCCCTTTTGAGACGGGGCACCGTTCTTACTCCTAATAGAGGCACCTCTTGACATTGGGGCGCTTATCGCGATTTTTCCTGATATTACACAGAAAATATATATATATATCCCCTTCCTGGCGGGGGGGGGGGGATCGTTAGAAGGGATATTGGTGACATGTGGGCGAAGGGTTGACTGGCGTAATTGGTCTACGTAATGAAACTGTCAACACCGTCAAAAGAGGTCTTGTTGACACAAGCCAAGGTTGTGAAATACGAAAAACAAGATAAGGAGGGGTTGGGACCGATAAGATTAGTACAAGGATTTGGTAGACATCATCAGGCGGGATCTTGTTGACATAATGGTATGGAAGTAGCTCATGACAATATGGAAAGGTCGACTGATACGATTGGTTAACTGGTTATGAAGTTACCGTCAAATGAGATACATTGGTGTGGGCGAGAGTCGAGAAGCCCGCCAGGAAGAATCTTGTTGGCACACAGACGAAACGACCACAACGAGGTCGACTGCTATGATATCACCAGGATCTTGTGAACACATGGACGAAGCACGACACAGAGAAGCTGAGTGATGTTGATCAGCCGACCGGTTCAAATGGGATATTGGTCACGTGTGAAAGAGGGGCTGGATATCGCCAGATTTAAGAAGGATTCCTGCTGGCACAAAGACCAAACAATACAAAAGGGTCCACTGATATCATCATAATCTTAATCTTGTTGATGATGGGACGAGGATGGACGGTATAAAACCAGAAGAGATATTTCTGACACATGGTGAAACACTATCGAATGGTGGACTGGTATGATTGGTCTACTGAAATGACATGTACATATATATGGTGGACTGACACTATTTGGTCCACTGAAATGGTATGTGCATGCAGATATTGTAGCCTGGACGGGCCGTATGTCGTTACAAGGGAAATTGTTGGCACATAGACGAAACGATACAGAATAGCTGCGTGACAAGACCGATTGACCAACTGTGAATATGTCGTCAAAGGGATCTTGTTGCCAGGTGGGCGAGGAGTGAGATACCGTCAGGCAGGGTATTATTGTTGACACATGGGTGCACTGGTATTATTGGTACAGCTGCCCTTTAAGAAGACAAGCGAAACCCCCGAATCACCGATGCAGTATACAAAGCCCCCGGCCGGCTCGCGAGACGAGCCAAGCTGCCTATCGCTCCAACCATGTCTCCTAACCAGGCCGGTACTGCGTCCACGTTCTGTGGACACTACTTGACAATACAGTCTGATCAATCTTGCACAAGTACAGCAATATCGGCCATCTCGTAAGAAACCTGAAATCAGATGTTAGGCGAACATCCTTGTACCATTGGTCTGGCGAGCAGCAAGACGGGGGTAGATGTACTACAATTTCATAGAGACGGCGAGTGCATAGGCTACACGTTTTACTATACTCGTATATGTTTCAAATTCTAGGCTAGATTTCTTAAAGCCTGTTTTCTTACATGGTTTTCAAGTTCTAGGCTAGATTTCTTGGAAGCCTGTTTTCTCAACAGAGGGCCTATACCGTAGAAAGGGGTATTAACCGACTAACGGTACGCAACGGCAAAACGCGGGGCATCAGTTGCCAAGAAGATAAACTACTCATCCCGTTGCTGGCTGCCACCGGGGACGCCGGCTGTACTACAGTAGTAATGTTTTATTGCCTGGTAATATACAAAGATAACCAACGGTATCTTCATCAAATATTAGGAAACATACCATGGGAACACCCAGGTAGCTACCCGAGTTGACCAAAACAACCAGGTCTATGGTACCTGGGTACCCAGAGTGTAAAAAATATCATACCCTCTACTGCACATATCCTAGAAATCTACAACTCTGGCCGGAAATATAGTCACCGTTTGCACTCTAACGTGGATATCAAAACGGCGATAATATTACCGGACAGAGTGGCACCTAGTTTGGAGCTCTACCCGACGTCGTCGGCACGTACTGACGGAAGGGCAAGTAATACGGTCACCTAAACAATATGTTGGTACCTGGTAACTTATATGAACACTATAGTATGTTTATTTCAGACTACGTATAACTTCTACGTCATTTATGTATTTTATTTCCCCCCCCACAAATATACACACGCTTCCTGAATTCTACAGCCTCAGATTGTGTCCCCCTCATACGGGATGTACATCCTGCATCAGGACACATAAAACCCGTAAGTACGCGCGATCGAAGTTTCGACGAAATCCTCGATCTCACAGCTGTGTTTAAAAAATAAATAAATAATATGTACATTTGATAAAATGTCGTTAAATACCATATCAGTAGATCCGACAGGAACTATTTCTACGTAGACACGAGTCTGTCAGAGAATATCTCAGGCCGACGCTGTTACCGACCCTGCTCCCTCCCACTCGACACCCTGATCCCACCCGGACCTGACCCCACCTGGCACCCTGCTTCCACTTAGTGGTGCAGAAATGCAAGTAGCCGCAGGCAGGGCCCACCAAGGCACCCTGTTTGGTTGTTTGTTGGTTTGCTTTATTATCATGTTTATTTGTTTTATTCTTTATGTTTTCCTTTTCGCTTTTTCTCTTCTTTTCAACTCTTTTTCTCTTGCATGCACCTGGATTGCTACCAGGGTCGGCCTTGCCTGTCGTATATAGCATTGCATTGTCTGCTCTGCTTACTGCACTGCAGCGTAGTATTTGTGTCGTAGTTTTGTGGCCACACAACTGGTACCTCTCTAGGATGAAGAATCGGCACGGACACTGGGTGTGCTGGATGTCGACGGGTAGAAAGGAAGGTTTAATGTGAAGAACGTACACACTGTACGTATATCCACCATAATAAGGGGTTTCCACCAAAACAACCACAGCAAAAACAGGACCAACACTAAAACGATTACGGGGGACCATATGTTGATGTAGGTACTATGCTACAGCAGCAGTAACCAGTAGCCTACTAAGTCGCTGGTCGGGAACAATGTCGTATCATAGTAGCAGGTATAATAGTAGGTGTACGTACCAGCCTATCTATCTAACTCGGTAGCATGGAGTGCTATTGAAGTAAGGGCGTACTTAGTCATGTACGTACGAATAGTACTTGGTATCAGTACAGCCATGGATATGCGGCGAAATACGAATAGGAACTTTCTAAGAAACTATGCGGGGAATCTAGACGCTGTTCGTCGTTGAACGTCTGGAAGAGTAGCGTTCTTCAGAACAGTACGTAGTACGTAGAACGGTCACGAGCAAGCATCCAAGGAACGTTGCTGTGGGTCGGCCAGTACAACCACCCGATAGAAGACCAAATGTTGTTATTAATAGTAAAAAAAGGTAAATATATAGGTTTTTGCGTGTACCGTAGGTCCCTATTTACTAGTGTTTACTATGGTCCTTGCCCGTAATAGTGCAATGTAGTACTCGTACGGTGTTTGCGAATAATTTGGTTGGGTTGGGTTGGGTTTCTCGTACTATGTTTCCTACATGATACCAATCTCGAACCCACGAAAAAAGAATTGCTGTGGGAAAAAGTGACCAAAACCACGCTTTTTACCCCAACTATTATGGGGTTGGGGTATAACCCTGTGAGTAGGTTAGCACACGGTTAGCACAGGGAGCAACGTCTGATTGGCTAGTAACTTCGGGTTCACCTGTTTAACCAATCAGCTCCTCAGTTTTGTCGGTTTCAGCAATTTGTATTGCCCAAACCAAATTGGACTATATGGCAAACACTCTGTAGTGTCCGACCTGTGGTGTTTCTCCCGCAGGCTCATGCCTACAACTATTAAACTTGCGCCAATAAAATCCACCGGTACCTGGTATGGAGAGCTCACCCGCGTCGTGGCCAGGAGGCCTCTCCCCGACTTTTCGTACCAGATCCCTCCGAAAGAAGCCCCGATCGCGACCAAGTAAAGCAACGCTGGGGAGAAAGGACAAAAGCGGGCCGGGCGGTAACAAAACGGTGGGGAGGGCAGTAGTGTGGGGGCGGGGCGGGCGGGAAGAGGGGTCGGTTTAGCGCCACCTCGCTAGAGCATATGTATCCTTATAATATAATACGCTTCGGTAGTGATGATGATGGTGGTGATGTCGTTTCGGATCTTCACGACTATGCCGGCCTCGGTATGCCCCGCGGGAAACCGGCTCTATCGCGCGCCACCCGACCCCGATGGGAGACGCACCCGCGCCCCGGCCGCCCCACGCGTCGGCCCTCGGCGATCCCATCGAGAAAACGGGCGCCGGTGTCGAACTGGGCGGGCGGGGGGAGGGGGAAGGCGGCCTCCTGGGGACGCCTCGTTCCGTCCCCTGGAAAGGGGCGGATCCGCGGGGAGGGAGGGGTTCACAGCATATTCGGAGGGCTTTCCCGCCCGGCGTCTAACCCCTACACTAAGATCAAGTCGAACGTTGTTGTTGTTGTTGTTCTTCTCACACTAACCTCTCGCCACGACCGGGTTTTTGTGGTGACAAGACAGACTCCGACAATTCTGGAGCCGAAGAATAAAACAATCGATAAAAAAACAGGGCAATTCAAGGGCCAGGGGGACTTCAACATCTCACTGGTCGGTCCTGTCCTGTCCGGTCCGGTCCGGTCCGGTCCGGGTCGGGTCGGGTCGGGTCGGGTCGGGTCAGGAGGTCTTCAAAATTTGACGCGTGGGGTCGGGGTCGGATTAGGTGACCCGAACCGACTCGACCCGACCCGTGAACAGTCCTGGAAAAAAAAACACAACTACTATACCGTACAGTACAAACAAACGCGTGTGGTACCGGTATGCATGAGCGGTGTTTACCTGCGAAGTAGCATTCGGTCGCAGCGGCGTCGGGGTCGTCAACATCTACAGACGTGTACAGCGGCTGCTTGTCGAACAAGAAACCAATGATCGTCAGAAAAATTACGCCTGGGATGGATAGCCCGATGCACAGCCTCGCACCTGAAAGCAAACAAGAGAGGGACAGGGAGGGAGGGAGGGAGAGGGGGCGAGGAGGGAGGGAGGGGTGCCGGACGTGATGAGATGGACCGATTGGCCGCCATTCGATTTCTACTGTATTATACTACACATCATACGTATATCATGCTACGAACAGATCACACGCACCCCAATGGGATGGGGTTGACTTGAATTCCCGGGGGTGCCGCAAGTTGAAAAGAGGCAGAGTCATAACCACGGGAGTTTTGTTTCCATCACGACAGGATGAGGTTCAACCATGTGTGGTTGATTCTAAAATTCCACCACATCATACCAGTATTAGACAACACAAACTTTTGCATAACAAATCGTGCTATACCAGTGTTAAGACATCCTACATTTCTGCGTAATAAGTCGTGCTATGACAGGTAAATGCCATGCAACGTCTTGCAACCACGCCGCTTTTCAGCCGAAGCGCAACCGCACGCACGAGACTACTAATACGAATACCAGGTAGCGGTATGATATGAAAACAAGCATGCCTTACTCCTTCGTAAAGCATTTACCGCCTTACTGCTGTAGGACACGTGCCAGATACAGCAGTACGTATTTTACCTACCACTACTCTGGCCATAAATATAAGCACCATTTGATATTGACATCAGGCTCCATACGGGGGTTATATTTCCAGCCAGAGTGGTGACTGGTTTGAATCTTTAAGCATGCACTATTGGTACTAACACGAAAAAAGCGAGCACCGAGAACGTGATGCTAAGTTATTTACACGAAAACAATGCATCTGAGCGCTCATACGTATTCCGAAGTAAGTGTAACGCTGTTGGTTGGGTATACATCCAACAATATCAAGAATGCACCCGTTTTTAATGTTTCTTGTTCTCTTCTCGCGTTAGTTTTGGTGATCAATACCTCGTAGCCCATACGGTACGGATAGATTACGTATAGGTCTCAGGTCGTGATCCTTTCCAAGAAATTGTTAATAACATACCAGGTACGTCGGATGTGACTATGAATACGAGCGATTGAGTGGTCGAAACTCAACTTCGCAACGCGTGTTTCCTTGTGGTTATTTTTGCTTGTGGTTCAGGTCATATTTTGTGTTTTCTAGTCATGCTTGTTGTTGTGTTCTGTCGTACCCGGTACGATGGCGTTTCGTTTGCCAACCTCGATTAATTTGCGACCAAGCTAACCCATTCAGAACTGAAAAAAATCCCACACAAACTCTAAGTAGTTTGTCCCCGAATCCGTGGGACCAGTTCTTAAGGGGTTAATCAATTACCTTCATCTTACAGCAGTCTACGTTACCAACATTTTTTATGTATATATTTTCAAATACGTTCTCGAAAATAAAAGAAAATCAGATCCAGGATTTCGAAGAAAACCATCTTCAGATTATCACGTACGGACTAAACTACTCTTTTCGCCAAAGCGAGTACCACCCGGCCCGACAATACCCGTGACGGGGTACCGGTAGCTCTTCATACCCGCCGGAATTTTGGGTCCCGGGTATCCGATGTTTTACCCTGGAAACCCCGGGGATGAAACATTATCATCCCCCAATCCACATCCCCTGGGAAGCATTTCGTACAAACTCGCCAGGAAACCCATTTTCAAAAAGCTATTTATATCACGTGCTCACAAAATTACACGATGCAACATAGCACTTTGCTCATATTGCACTACGTACCAGTCCGGCTACAGTAATTGGCACCTGTGTTGCACTGCCCACAAAATAATCGTGATTTGGCCAAATCTACTTTCAGCAGTCGACAACTGGAACAACAACACCCTGATTTTTTCCTGTGGGAAAATATGCAATCCACCACAGCTCCATCAATATCGTCGATCCGAATATCTCCCGCCCCTCAAAAGACTCCTTGACGCACCTACAGCAGTGTGGCAAAGTAGCAGCCGATTCCGTGCCCTCTACGGTGCGCGACCTCGTCGCTGAAGTTTGAAAATGTGGTTCCAGGTCGTTTTTCTAGTACTGTAAACAAGTTGTTTTTTACAGCTCAAAACGAATATTTTTCTCGAAAAATATGAATACGAGTACTCGTATACAGCAGGAAACAAATGACTGCGTTTTTGTACACGTTTCTTTGATTTTTGAGGCACACTTCTGAGGCCGATTACGCCGTCTGTAGGATCGATCCCGATATCTCCCGCCCCTGAAAACCTTCCTTGCATATATATACGGGCACAGGAAGAGTTCTGGGCGATTTCGTCCACGCCTTCCACCGCGACCTCGGCCGTGAAGATTGTCTAAACAGGCGGCGTAATTGCTTCGACCGAAGCCGCTGCCTGCTTCCATCTGCGGGAAACTGAATTAATCCAACTCTTAGGAGGATCAAGCACCATCAAGCTACCGAACAGGCTCTACCATGACTTGATTGAGTTCCTCTGCGTGTGGTGTGCCATTTGGAGGCTTCTGTGGGGAGCACGGTGTCTGTGAAAAGGGCCTTGTTCGGGGCTGATATTGACCCAACCCCGTTTTCCACAAATTAGGCGTTATCTGAAAGTACCTTTTTTCTCACTTTGTGGGCAGTGCAACACAGGTGTTGGGCCACGGAGATGGCAACTTTTCTACCCTAAACCGCGTCCCCTGGGCACTATTTCGAACCAAATCTCCAGGAAACCCTGTTCAAAACGGAACTATCTTTCACACTTCACACATGACGTTACACGGTCCCCACGACACATTATATGCGCACAAACTTCGAGGTAAGTGCTGGACCGGTATATAGCACAATGAGTCCCTGGATCGCTGAATGATATACGTATCATTTTGTACTTTGCACGCATGGTACAGATATCAAGCATGACAACTATTGTGTCAATTGTCCTGCCGATTGTTGTAACAACTTTGCGCTACCACCTTATAATACCACTCTTGTGTTCGGTGCAACTTGATGGACCAAACCAGGTACAAAAAAGGTACCGGGTACACGGGTACAATACCCGGCTGTTGGACGGGTACCCGGGTACCCGCCAACAGAAAATACCCGAAAATACCCGCGGTACCCGGGTACGGTACCCCCCCGCCAAAAATAATAGCGGGTATCGGTTAGCCACAGGTGAGGACACCGGATGTGCTTAACCCATTCAGAACTGAAAATATGATCCCACACCAACTAGTTAGTTTGTACCCGAAAACGGGGGACCGGTTCTTAAGCGGTCCAAGTAGGTGCTGGGTATCGTTGGGTAGACAAAAAAAGCGTCTGGTCAAGACGACACACTTTGCACGCTTACGAAATCCGAGCACTCAGTTCGCCAGAGCCATTGAAGAGTCGTCATCTGGACTGGGTGTCACGTGTCACGCACCACGAGTACTATCCGTGTACGACGGCCACGTGTCCAACCCATCACCCCACCGCCCCATAATTCAATGCAGCATCAGCGGGGCAACATGAAATTCTGACCCAAAAAAGTGCAAAACGTCAAGACCTTTTTTTTCGGAGGTGCCTGTGGTGCTGCTTGCTGTAGAGGGTAGAGCTAAACATAAATCAGCTGAAATAAATGACTACCAATACGAATTCATGTATGCTTGGCGTGTTTCCTTGTGGTTATTTTTGCTTGTGGTTCAGGTCATATTTTGTGTTATCTAGTCATGCTTGTTGTTGTGTTCTGTCGTACCCGGTACGATGGCGTTTCGTTTGCCAACCTCGATTAATTTGCGACCAAGCTAACCCATTCAGAACTGAAAAATAATCCCACACAAACTAGTTAGTTTGTCCCCGAACCGGGGACCGTTCTTAAGGGGTTAATCAATTACCTTCATCTTACAGCAGTCTACGTTACCAACATTTTTTATGTATATATTTTCAAATACGTTCTCGAAAAGAAAAAAAAATACAGATCCAGGATTTCGAAGAAAACCATCTTCAGATTATCACGTACGGACTAAACTACTCTTTTCGCCAAAGCGAGTACCACCCGGCCCGCCAATACCCGTGACGGGGTACCGGTAGCTCTTCATACCCGCCGGAATTTTGGGTCTCGGGTATCCGATGTTTTACCCTGGAAACCCCGGGGATGAAACATTATCATCCCCCAATCCACATCCCCTGGGAAGCGTTTCGTACAAATTCTCCAGGAAACCCATTTTCAAAAAGCTATTTATATCACGTGCTCACAACATTACACGATGCAACATACCACTTTGCTCATATTGCACTACGTACCAGTCCGGCTAATTGGCAACTGTCGGGCCCCGGAGATGGCAACTTTTCTACCCTAAACCGCGTCCCCTGCACACTATTTCGAACCAAATCTCCAGGAAACCCTGTTCAAAACGGAACTATCTTCTCACACTTCACACATGACGTTACACGGTCCACGACACATGATATGCGCACAAACTTCGAGGTAAGTGCTGGACCGGTATATAGCGCAATGAGTCCCTAGATCGCTGAATGAGATATCATTTTGTACTTTGTACGCATGGTACAGATATCAAGCATGACAACTATTGTGTCAATTGTCCTGCCGATTGTTGTAACAACGTTGCGCTACCACCTTATAATACCACTCATGTGTTCAGTGCAACTTGATGGACCAAACCAGGTACAATACCCGGCTGTTGGACGGGTACCCGGGTACCCGCCAACAGAAAATACCCGAAAATACCCACGGTACCCGGGTACGGTACCCCCCCGCCAAAAAGAATAGCGGGTATCGGTTAGCCACAGGTGAGAACACCGGACGTGCTTAACCCATTCAGAACTGAAAATATGATCCCACACTAATTCCAACTGCTTAGTTTGTCCCCAAAAACGGGGGACGGGTTCTTAAGGGGTTCAAGTAGGTGCGGGGTATCGTTGGGTAGACAAAAAAGGCGTCTGGTCAAGACGACACACTTTGCACGCTTACGAAATCCGAGCACTCAGTTCGCCAAAGCCATTGAAGAGTTGTCTTCTGGACTCTGGACTGGGTGTTACGTGTCACGCACCACGAGTACCATCCGTGTACGACGGCCACGTGTCCAACCCATCATCCCACTGCCCCATAATTCAATGCAGCATCAGCGGGGCAACATGAAATTCTGACCCAAAAAAGTGCAAAACGTCAAGACCTTTTTTTTCGGAGGTGCCTGTGGTGCTGCTTGCTGTAGAGGGTAGAGCTAAACATAAATCAGCTGAAATAAATGACTACCAATACGAATTCATGTATGCTTGCTGTAGAGTGTAGAGCTCAAAATAAAAGACGACGGAATCATTTTAATAATCGTCTTCTCTTCAACTACCCTACGAGTAGTGCTGTGAAGTCCAGTCTACCAGTATGCCGAATATGGGCATCGCAAAGACACTACTCGTACTGGTACCGTCCAAGAGGCGTGTTTGCCTTCTAGGGGTAGCGTCTAAGAATTTGCCGAGGCGCTTCACTGGAGGAGCTTTATGCCTCACCCCACAGCCGATTTAGAGCTAAAAGTGTAACCGATGAACAACACCAAAGCATATTAATAGGTCTTATCACGAAGAATATTCATATTGTACCAGTGAAAAAAATCCAACGGTTATGGGTTAAGGAGCCCGGTCAGTCAGAAAAAAAAATAAAAAAAGGCAAAAAAAGGCATGCCCTATCGTAGCACGCGTCAAAAACGCTTAAGACAACACGCGCCCTCAGACGAATTCCCAAGCAAATCTTCTCGACAACAGAGAGAGTGCTAACGCCGAGCGAGGAATCTCCGGAAATATTTCGACATCTGCCCAAAACCACGATTTTCAGTCCACGCTGAGCGATATATCTACAGAAAGATTTCGACGAGATTCTGCCCTAAACCACATTTTTCAGTGTAAGTCACCCGCGAGGCAGTTGCATAGTGCTCCCATTGCTGTCTCAGGAAGTGGCCACACCAGAAATTAAATTAATTCATTGAAGCTGTCGTCCATATGCAAGTCCGCCTCAAAGGCGGTTCTTAGCAGGATGCAGCTCACCCACGTACGGACTAAACTACTCTTTTCGCCAAAGCGAGTACCACCCGGCCCGCCAATACCCGTGACGGGGTACCGGTAGCTCTTCATACCCGCCGGAATTTTGGGTCTCGGGTATCCGATGTTTTACCCTGGAAACCCCGGGGATGAAACATTATCATCCCCCAATCCACATCCCCTGGGAAGCGTTTCGTACAAATTCTCCAGGAAACCCATTTTCAAAAAGCTATTTATATCACGTGCTCACAACATTACACGATGCAACATACCACTTTGCTCATATTGCACTACGTACCAGTCCGGCTAATTGGCAACTGTCGGGCCCCGGAGATGGCAACTTTTCTACCCTAAACCGCGTCCCCTGCACACTATTTCGAACCAAATCTCCAGGAAACCCTGTTCAAAACGGAACTATCTTCTCACACTTCACACATGACGTTACACGGTCCACGACACATGATATGCGCACAAACTTCGAGGTAAGTGCTGGACCGGTATATAGCGCAATGAGTCCCTAGATCGCTGAATGAGATATCATTTTGTACTTTGTACGCATGGTACAGATATCAAGCATGACAACTATTGTGTCAATTGTCCTGCCGATTGTTGTAACAACGTTGCGCTACCACCTTATAATACCACTCATGTGTTCAGTGCAACTTGATGGACCAAACCAGGTACAATACCCGGCTGTTGGACGGGTACCCGGGTACCCGCCAACAGAAAATACCCGAAAATACCCACGGTACCCGGGTACGGTACCCCCCCGCCAAAAAGAATAGCGGGTATCGGTTAGCCACAGGTGAGAACACCGGACGTGCTTAACCCATTCAGAACTGAAAATATGATCCCACACTAATTCCAACTGCTTAGTTTGTCCCCAAAAACGGGGGACGGGTTCTTAAGGGGTTCAAGTAGGTGCGGGGTATCGTTGGGTAGACAAAAAAGGCGTCTGGTCAAGACGACACACTTTGCACGCTTACGAAATCCGAGCACTCAGTTCGCCAAAGCCATTGAAGAGTTGTCTTCTGGACTCTGGACTGGGTGTTACGTGTCACGCACCACGAGTACCATCCGTGTACGACGGCCACGTGTCCAACCCATCATCCCACTGCCCCATAATTCAATGCAGCATCAGCGGGGCAACATGAAATTCTGACCCAAAAAAGTGCAAAACGTCAAGACCTTTTTTTTCGGAGGTGCCTGTGGTGCTGCTTGCTGTAGAGGGTAGAGCTAAACATAAATCAGCTGAAATAAATGACTACCAGTATGAATTCATGTATGCTTGCTGTAGAGTGTAGAGCTCAAAATAAACGACTACGGAATCATTTTAATAATCGTATTCTCTTCAACTACCCTACGAGTAGTGCTGTGAAGTCCAGTCTACCAGTATACCGAGTATGGGCATCGCAAAGACTACTCGTACTGGTACCGTCCAAGAGGCGTGTTTGCCTTTTAGGGGTAGCGTCTAAGAATTTGCCGAGGCTCTTCACTGGAGGAGCCTTTATGCCTCACCCCACAGCCGATTTAGAGCTAAAAGTGTAACTCGATGAACAACACCAAAGCATATTAATAGGTCTTATCACGAAGAATATTCATATTGTACCAGTGAAAAAAATCCAACGGTTATGGGTTAAGGAACCCGGTCAGTCAGAAAAAAAAATAAAAAAAGGCAAAAAAAGGCATGCCCTATCGTAGCACGCGTCAAAAACGCTTCAGACAACACGCGCCCTCAGACGAATTCCCAAGCAAATCTTCTCGACAACAGAGAGAGTGCTAACGCCGAGCGAGGAATCTCCGGAAATATTTCGACATCTGCCCAAAACCACGATTTTCAGTCCACGCTGAGCGATATATCAATGTACGGAAAGATTTCGACGAGATTCTGCCCTAAACCACATTTTTGAGTGTAAGTCACCCGCGAGGCAGTTGCATAGTGCTCCCATTGCTGTCTCAGGAAGTGGCCACACCAGAAATTAAATTAATTCATTGAAGCTGTCGTCCATATGCAAGTCCGCCTCAAAGGCGGTTCTTAGCAGGATGCAGCTCACCCTCGATGCGACTCGCCCAATACCTCAACGGCGCTTCGCGCTTGGTGCAAGCAATGTCTGCCTGGTTGGTGAAAACCCAACGTGCTCCGTCCCGGCATTGTAGGGATGCGAGGGTCTATGGTCATACAACTACGGCCGTGCACAACATGAGTACACCCCCCTCCCTTGGTTTAGAGAAAGCTGGTTGGGGAAATCATCCAAGGGGGGGGGTGTTGTCTTATGACTTATGACACGTGTTATGCGGTATGAATACTCATAGACGCGCTTTCAACTTTCAATGCTACAGCAGACAGCCTTCTTCGAGGAGCGACAACTGGGACAAACTTTTGAGGTGGCGATCGATTCGTGCGTTCATCGCGCACACACGAAGCACCAGCCCGTAGTTCCACTGTTCCTAAATATAAGCATATTTTGTACTTTAATATTCCATCAAAACGGTGCTTATATTTCGGGACAGAGTGGTATGAACGAGTACGAATATGAATGTAAGAATGACCAATAATTGTTCCGAACGAATACGCAACTAAAAGAACATAAGGCTTGTTTTGGCGGGACGCTCGTAATAAATGATAAATTTGGATTCAGAAAGCGTGCCCAAGCGGCGCAAGCGCTGCACTAAATCTCAATCTTCTACCAGACACCACCGCCGTATACCTGGTAGCCCAAGAACTAAGAGCATAAGGCTCTCCTTTTGGGGGGGGGGCGCGCTAAGAAATTTGGATTTGAAAGCGTGCTTAGCTCAGCGGCAAGCGCTGCACTGCATGTAAATCCTTCCCCATGCCGTATATGGTACATATGATAGCTTACCCCTTTTTTAGTATAAATAGTTTGTTTTTTCATATTTTTTCTCTTTCATGCACCTGGATTGCTACGAAGCAGGGTAGGTCTTGCCTGTCGTATATGGCATTGCATTGTCTGCTCTGCTTACTGCACTGAGCGTAGCATCTCTGTGTCGTAGTTTTGCGAGCACATACTAATAATAACTCCTACCTTTTTAGGGTAAAGAATCGGCACGGACGCTGGGTGTGCTGGATGTCGACGGGTAGAACATGGAAGATTTATAGTGAAGAGCACATACACTGCTGTGTAGAAACCAAAACATCCAATACTAATTTCAAGTGTTTTGTCAACACAACGGGACTGCAGTACTAAACGGCGCTCAGGGTTGGGGCCACAAGAACTTTTACAGGGCTTGCTCATAACACGAACCACTACAGTAGGTTGTTGTACAACGTTTCTCGTTGTCAGCTCCGTATTGTTTTTGTCACAAATCCATGCTGCTGTTGTTGTACGCACGGTATGTATCAACGATGGTACGCGTTCAGTGCGGTCAGTTGCGGGCGGACGTACCGTACGGCAGCGGATGGCGGTCAGCTGTTTTTGCCGCCAGCTAACCGCATCCCCTATCGCCTGCGTACCTACCAAAGTCGGTCGGTTCACGATACATACACGAGGGGGCAAATCCTTATCCCACTGCTGAATTTCCTAGGCCGCTTGCGCCTGACTGCTGTGTATCTATGTATACCAGAAAGTACAAGCATGTGTGGTATAGGCCTCAAGCAGTGTTCAAACAGCGACATCGCAAGACGTTAAAACCCGACGTAAGGGGAGCGCGGAGCGCGAAATCCCCCGAGAGATTCGCTAATGTCGCGCAATATGTACTCGTACTGCTGCTGCTGTTGAGCTGTGTTGCTTTGGACCAATGATGAATGTTCGTGGAATGTTCAGAGACTGAAATTCTTGGTGAATGCAGGGGAATGCGTAATAATCAATGAATGCGAAGAAAGTGAGAGGCAAATCGGAAGACAAGATTATCCAGAGATGTTTCCGATATGTATATACGATGATACGGATATGTGAGCCTACCTGTGGGTTTGACCAAACTGGACGACAACTAGCTGCTGCTTTGCTGCTGTGCAACCTGCGTGATAGCGGGACGAGTGCTCAGATTGCACAATCAAGCCTGGCGCCTGGCTTGGCGACGTTTGATACGGTTTTCACTATTATTGTCTGTTTTGTACTCGTACGAGTATGATGCAATTTTTTCAAGTTTTTTCAGTACGAGAATAGTGACTCATTCCGCAAGAGAGACACATCTTGTTTTGCGCGTTTCACCACGCTTTTCATCCACAAGCTTTGAATACCACCCAAAATCGCATGCCCCGACACCCGATCAGAACCAGAATACTCATACAGCGGGCTATGACCTGGTCTTTATGTATACGTAAGAGTCTTGCTAAGAGTATAGGGTCGATCTTTCTGACAAGAAAAACAGAGACTGCCGTGTAACGGCGACTGGTGCTGCTGCTGATTGATTCACCGCACTACTGGTGGCACAAACAAGGTGGCAAGGTGCATGTATATATATATGAGCAAAACGCATGCTGGTGTCGGATGGGTTGATGCTGGCTGCTGTTGTACAGAGCGCAGAGCTGCGAACATATGCAACATCGCAGTCCGAGTTACTCGATGCGCCTGCCTGGCTGATGATGCAGGAAAAAACAACCCTGGACGGAAATATAATGATCGTTTTTATTATAATGTTTATATATAACGTGGCTTATATTCTCGTCAATATCGGCAAGATCAAAATGGATAAAAAATAAAAAGCTTGCGACCTTTTTGGTGTCCTCGATGCTCGCGTTTTCTTTGAACTGCTGCTGCTTGCTGCTCCTGCAGTGCTGCGAAAAGTTTGTATTTGAGAAGAAACCGACGCAGGACAACCCGCTCGCGCGACTCCTGAAAGCCTGCCAAGACACTCACACGATACCGAAAGACAGGCCTGACGCTTCGCTCGCGGGTTCACGAGGAGGACTGAATACCTCGCCGGGTTACTCACAAGTATCGACGCGCCCCATGATGCTTCGAATAGAAGAGAGAACCTAAAAATACGGCGAGGGCTGGTTCCCGTCGCCTTCTTCTTGGACCGAAAAGCGCCTGTCTCGTTGGCTGTGAGTTCTCAGGTTCGGTTAACTCCGCTTCGGTTTGTCAGTGACTCCTGCTTGGCCTTGCTCCGCGGGGATACTGTTGCGTCTAAGTGCTCTCCAAGTGCTGTCACGGGACTTCTGATTAACCCTCCGCTTCTCTGCGGCACCTGGTGGAATTCGTTCCCAAAAACAGGGGATGAAACGGGCAATGAGCCCTGACAAACACGCCTTCTACACTTGAAACCGTGCCTGACACCCGCTACCCCAGAGCTTGAACACCCGTTTCCTCCCGAGAGGGCAATCATCACAGCGCCCCGGAAAACGGAGAAGCAGAGAAAAGGGAGAGGACGACCCCAAGCGATACCTGTGCCAGGTGAGTTGAGCAAGCGACGGTGCTCTGCTGGCGGAGGGTACGGTAGAAATCAGCCCCTGCGTTTGACGTCTGAAATGCCAGGAAACGTTTTGTTGTGACCAAACAGAGGCAGAGACAGAGAGGGAAAGGAAAGAGAAACCAGGCTCTCTGGCTGCTCACGTGTCAATCAATGCTCATGCCGGAGTGAAGCCTGTGAGGGTCTGTTTCAGTACCGAAGAGGGAAGCCGTTCCATCGCTCAGATAAAACGTGGCGCTTGCCTATCTTTCGAGAGTCAACCTATTTTCCTTTGAATCCCCCAATCGTTTCGCCGCAGAGCAAAGCAAAGTAAGAACGTGACTTGACCTTTGACTTGCAGCTTGCTTGCACCCCAGGCAGCAGGCAGCAGGGTTTTTCAGTATTCCAGGTTCAGTTTTTTCGTCGCTTTTTTCAAAAACACGCTGGAATTTTGAAGCTGCTGCTGCTGCTGCTGTGCTGCTGCTACTGCTGGTGCAAGCTGCAGCAACAGAGCAGCAGCAAGCTGTGCTGCGGCTGCCGTATGCTACTTTGCGATCGTCGTTGTTGGTCATCGTTGTAGTTTGTCGATTGTAGTTGTGTGAGATGCTGCTCTTTGGGAACCCGCGCCAAAGGCAGAAAGAGCACCACCCGGCAAAAAAATAACTCGGTCTCTCGCTCGGCGCGCTTCATCTTGTAAAGCATTCAGTGCTACAACAGTAGCAGTTATGATCAAGGCAGTGCCGCTACGCCGCCATCACACTCGTACATACCTGGTTCGCACAAGCGTCTGCTGTGGTATACCAGGTACCTGAGGCATTACATACTCTAGTTTCATGGTTTTATCATGACTTGGCAGGCTGATACTGCTGTTGAAATTCCATGTTGAGCATTTGAATATGTACCACCACGTTGTCCGAAAATGTAAAGACCATTTGGATATTGATATTAATACGCAAACGGTCCTTACATTTCCGGACACTGTAGTACGAACCACGTTTGGGCAGCCCCAACCAGGCGACGCATGATAACAGCAGTACTCCCTGGGGCATATTTCAAGCCTGGTTTTCTCGGTAACTCGATAATGGGGCAGGTGCAAATGTCGGGGGGTGCGTCTATGGTAAGCTCTCGTCGAGATATTTCCAAAGCCAAAACATTTTGGTTGTGTGTGCCCCTCTGGGTTTGGAGAAACTCAGCTCGGAAATTCGTCCCGTGGGGGTATGTTATGGTATTGCCTTGATTACAGTATACGGCGGTATCGCATACCTCCCTCTCCTTCGTTGCGTCGCTGCAACCACGTATATGTATAATACGTACGTACGAGCCCCATCACAAACCATGAAACCATAACCATGTTCATACCGGTACATATATACCATAACCATGAAATATAACATGTTTTTTGTTGATGTTTATCGCCATACCGGTAATTTAGCCCGTGCTGACGAAAAGGTACTCGTAGGCTATCGCAGTGGTATGACGTAGTGGTCCCTCTATATGTGCTGACGGTTAAGTGGTGCTGGTTGCCCGCTCAATGCCTGTGGAATCGCTTGGCATAGATGGGAGTATAACCAGTGTGGTATATACGTAGTGGGCGGATTAGGGCCGGTTGCCGCTGTAGTTCCGGTATTGTTGACTGGTGGCGCTTACCGGCACCCTCATTAATGTCAGTATAAGCAACGGCAAGTGGCAGCAAGGTACCATAGGGTTGGAAAACAAATGACGAATATATAACACATGCGTAATGACCAGGCAACGAGTGATTGTCGTATTATAGTACACTCTGACCGATAATATAATGCCCGTTTTGGTCTTTGATATCCACATCAAACGGTGACTATATTCCCGTCCAAAGTGTTACCTGGTACGACCAGGTACGCGCTGCTATTGATAGGATAAATCCCAGCTACTATTATACGAGTACTGCATTGTACTTGTATGGTACCGGGATCATACCATTCTGTCCGGGAATATAGTACCCGTCTGGAAGCTGATATGCACATCAAACGAGTATTATATTTCCGACCTAAAAGTGGTACCGGTATCATGCTGCTGTTCTACGGTAGTTCTTGAATTCAAGCGGTGGTTGAGCAGGGAGTTCCGCCAAATGGTTCGTTTTTGATGTAATAAAAGCTCGTACATACAAGTACAACAGCAGCAGCTGCAGTAGTGCCTGACATGAGGAGATGGGCCGTACACACCAGCAGTACATGCCATGCACGGGCTGCTTGGCCTCTGTGCTTCGCCAATCAGCGACATGGTCCGGTGGTTGGCGATGGGTGATTCGTGATACTGCTGTCTCTCTTGTGATGCCCATTTTTGGTCATCTGCCGTAGGTTCGATTTTGCAAAGGACCCCATCATTTGCTCTTGGGACTTCATGGGGGAAACTTGACGGTTACAAGTGACGGTTTCAGTAACGGCCACCTCTCGTGATTGGTTGATTATATCATACAATGGTTGGTGTCCGAGTTACATACAATGCGAGGAGTCGTACCTACGGCACGGGCGCAACATGATGCTACATACTACATACCCGTGCTGTTGGTCGCCCACGCTGCTCGTAGACGTTTGATGACACCAAATTTAGTCGCTATCTCGGAATCCGAAAGGGGTTAACACGGCGGTATCTTGACGAGACGGAATCGAAGGTAGCGGCGGGACGAGAGGGGGGTCAGTCAGTGTGTGTCAACCATAGTGTCGAGTAAGTTGTTAACTCAACGGCGAGACGCCACGGGACCGTACAACTGACTATTTTTGGACGAATCACTGATTGTTGATTCAAGGGGAGATTTGTCTGAAAAGTCGACGATCACAGCGTTTGGCTGCACGAAGCTGTTTACGAAGGCATGTTTCTGGGGTCGGGGATAGGGGATGTGTCCGAACTGCACCGGAAGGATGCACACTGTACGAGGCGCGCAGCATGATGACATGTAGAACTATACTTTAGCTACAATAAAAGATTGGTATAACCGCGCTTGATTGTTTGGTTGTTTCTTGTTCTTATTTTTTACTGCTTTTTAGGTCTGGGTCCCTAAAGGCACTTTGTCGGGGGGGTTTTTTCCGTTTTTTGGGTCCATACGAGTATATCTGCTCAGTTCCAAAAGGGGTTTCCCATAAAGGTTACAAGGGTTATAGGCGCCCAATCACAAGCACCCAGACAAAATAGACGTACGGTCTTATTAACCATCTGGTGTGACCGTGCCGCAGTATGATCACCGTCATGCTGCGCACTCTCGTCTTACCAACTCCTTGCCATTGCTGTACATGTACCATCGGACCAGCTGGTTCATCAGCAATAGTTAACTATTAATAGACGTCGCTGAGGTCAACACGCAGGAGGCGACGTGACCCCTCGCCTCCCTCCCTCCTCGTCCTCATCGCCTCACACGGTGCTGTGTACGAAAAACAACCATACAACATCCGCCCTCTTCCCATCGCCTTGCACAGTGCTATATACTACCAACAACTACAACCTGCCCCTCACTCAGTTCTACCAACAGCAGCAACGCTCAACCCCCCCCCCCGCCCCCGCCCACCCCTGGCCCCACCTCGCACGGTGCTGCCGACAAAACGACAACACCCCCTCCCCCCTCACGTAGCCTCGCACGGACTGTGCTGCCAACAACACCCCACTTCCTCTCCCGGTCCCATCGCCTCGGTGCTACCAACAAGAACAAAAACAACAGCCCCCCCCCCACACACACACACTGGTGCGACTCGCCGAAGGCCTCACGGCGCTTCGCGCTTACTGCTAGCGATGCCTGCCTGGTCGATGAAAACCCGACGTACCCCGTCCCGGCATTGTAGGGATGCGAGGGTCTGTAGTCATACGACTACGGCCATGCAGGATGATGAGTACAACTTTCCACCACTCCATCCCCTCTCACTGTAGTGTTACGCGTACGGTACTTCCAACTACAGCAACACTAACAACAGTAACACCATCCCCCGCCCTGTCCCCACTCCTCCCATCCCCGCGAACGGTGCTATTGACGATCAACACCAACAATTACTACTCCAGCAGCAGCAGCAGCAACGGGGGAGCGGTGCCGGGCTGAGCGCAATCGGTGTTGAAGATGGAGGCGCCTTTACATCCAACGCCCATGCAGCGGCCCATGATGAAGGGCAAGATCTACGTCGACGCCTCGCAAAAGCCCACCTTTCAGGTACAGCAAGTAGCCCGTTTTAAGGGACCTTTAACCCCTTAAGAACCGGCCCCACGTTTTTGGGGACAAACTACTTGAAATTAGTGTGGGATATTTTTTTCAGTTCTGAATGGGTTAAGGGCACATTTCGAAAGGAACATTTTTGACCCTTTCAGAGCTGCAAAACTTATCCCACACTAATTCCAAGTACTTTGTCTCCAAAAACGGGAGACCGCTTCCTAAGAGGTTAAGGGAAAAACGGTAGATACGGGACATTTTTTCTGCGCACCGTTTTTTCCCACCATAAGGGATATACGGGCCGTTAGTATCGGAGATTTTTTCCCCCCAGAATTTCCGCAATTTTTTTCGCGCATTTTGTTTTATTATTGTCCAGATTTTCCAGGGGTTTTTCTTTTAAACATGTACGATAGCTGAGCGTTCCTGATATGTTTCCCTTTGTTAAATTCCACAAGTTGTGACAGAACGCCTCCGAACCTTAATACAAAATTTCACAAGTCTGGAAATTCTGGAATTTCTCTGAAAAAACAAGAAAACTCTCCGATAACGGCGGCCCTATATAACACTCAATAAGGGACGATCGACTATTACTATTAGTAGGTATATTACCTCAAGTGGAGCCTACGTCGAGTTATATCAGATGAGGGACGTTGGTATATAAGGACATAAGGGCCCTCTCAGCCCCCACACACTAGGTTCCCTTTAAAATTGGGCTCTTCACGTGTCATAAAGTCTTCAAAATTTCAGGGGTTGGATCGGGTCGGATCGGGTCGGGGCAGGAGGTTTTGAAACTATCACGGATCGTGTCGGATCACCCCTTTTACCCGACCCGACCCGACCTGACCCGCGAAGTTTGACCCGACCCGTAAACAAACGTGAACACCACTTTGTAAATTACCCCCTTACAAATATAAATATGCCGTTTTGCGAATGCCTCCTTTTTTAAACAACCCTTTTTATGTTATAACCCCGTTTCCAACTGCTGTACACACGTTGTGGGAATAGACGAAACAAATTTATAATTTCGAGTAGGATCATTTTTCCTGCCGTAAAAGGGCTACCTGGCCGTACACACAAGTATTCACTTTTTATCGCGTGCCTGGCTTCCGGCCCCTGATGGTAATAAATGCCCCTCTCTTCTTATCCGATTTTTGTTTTGTGTGTGTACTCTTCGCCGTGTGTGTGGGCGGGCGCGAAAGGCTTTATTTAGCACCTGCCCGACCTTCGGTTCCCCATGGCAATCAATGCCCCTATATGTTGTTTTCCCGTAGTCCGTTTTTCTGGACATGTCGCCTGTGTTTGTGAGAGCGCAAAAAGGGTTTCTAAAGCACCCGCCCGGCTTTCGGCCTCTGACGACAATCAATGCCCCTCTCTTGTTTAAACTTGTTTCTTTCCGGTTTTTCGTCCCCCCCCCCCCCCCCTTCCACCCCCCTCCCGTTTTTTTGTTTTTGTCCCAACCCGCGTATAAAGCGTACCTGTATGACATGGGTGTGGTGGCGAAAACGGGTTTCTAGGATATATGAAGCACGCGGGTATTTACGATTTATTTATCCCTTTTGCAGTTGTACCCACGTTTGGGAGACGAACTGGTTGAACTTACTTGGATTTTGTGGGGGTTTTTGCTGCAGTAGGTAAAAGGGTGACCTGTTTTACATCACCTGCCCGGCTTTCGCCCTTTGATGGCAATGAACGCCCCACGTCTGTCCCGTTTTTTTTTTTCGTTTTTCGTGACCCCTCTTTTTGGGATTTTTCGTTTTTCGTTTTCCGTCTGTGTCAAAGGGTTTCCATATCACCTGCCCGGCTTTGGGCTTCTGATAGCAATACGCCCCACTTTTACCCTGTTTTTTTCGTTTTTCCTGACCCCTCCTTCCGTTTTCCGTTTTTCGTTTTCCATCTGTGTGGGCGGGGTTTAAAAGGGTTTCTAGTGTATACGCACTTTGATCGTGTTTTTTTCGTTTTTCCTGACCCCACTTTTTCCGTTTCCGTGTTTTCGCTTTTCGTTTTTCGTTTTTCATTTTTCGTTTGTCGTCCGTGCGGGCGGGGCTTAAAAGGGTTTCTAGTGTATATGCGCACTTTCATCCCGTTTTTTCGTTTTACCTGACCCCTCTTTTTCCGTTTCCGTTTTCCTGTTTTCGCTTTTCGTTTTTCGTTTGTCGTCTGTGCGGGCGGGGCTTAAAAGGGTTTTTGGGGTATGACGCACGCGGATGTGAACAAGAGCGGGCACACGAACGACTTCAAGGTGGTAAGGATGGAGTCCGTGAAGGAGGAGGAGATTGGCATGCCTGTCTTTGCTGGGCACTACCAGGGATATTTTAAGCTCACCAGTGGCTTCCAGACGGAAACGTGAGTTTCTCTGTTGTTGTCTGTTTTGTCTGTTCGGTTGCTCCTCCCACTTGAGCTATTGGCTTGGCGGTACGACGTAGTGTATTAGTAGTGTTACTATCATACGTACAATAACTGCTTTGTGCTTGCGATGTGTTTAGTTGTGTGTGATGCGATGTGTCGTTTGACCCTTCTGCTTGAGCTGTTGCCGGTAGTATTCTATTCATACCAGGTGCGAGTAACTGCTGTTTGTGGTGATTGTTTTGTGCTGTGTTGTGATCTGACGTGTTGTTTGTTCCTTCCACTTAAGCTATTGGCGGTAGCCTATTCATGGCATTGTTTGATTGGTTTCAAGGTATTACTGGTATGATAGCCGAATACTAGTTGAACTGCTTCGTTTTGTTGTACTGTGTTGTTGAGATGTCTGGTGTGTTCCTTCCGCTTGAGCTATACCAGGTGTACCAAAAGGTAGTCTATCAATAGTCTGAACTGGTTTGTGGCGTGTTTTCCTGGTAGCTGCTGTGCTTTCTTGTTGTTGCTGTATTGTTGGCCTTAACGGTAGTGGTGGTGGTGCTATTGCGGGGGGCCATAGTAAATTATAGTAAATAGGACCTATATACTGTACACACAAAAACCTTTCTATTTCCCTATTTGTCACTCAGAATACGAGCGTAGGTGGTCCTATTTACTATGGTCCTCCGTAATAGTGGTAACGTACTCACTGATCACGCGGCCTAACCCAACTACCGTACGAACAACACCCATCACAACGCACCTCGTTGGAAGAATGTTTCAGCTAATGTTCTCGACAACGGGTATGATAAGGTGCAAACGCCGAACGATGCATCTGTGGTAAGCTCTCGTCGTGATGTTTCCAGAGCCACCATTTTGGGTGTGGGTGCCCCCCTGGGTTTGAAGAAACCCGGCTCGGGAATTTCGTCACAAAGGGTGTGTTTATCTTGCGTGTTACGTGGTATGATGACGCGGCCTAACTCGATTATCGACACGCCTCGCCTGCCTTGAACTCCTCCCGACGCCCCCCGTCGCCTTCTATAGGGTGAACGAGAGCTTTACGCTGACGTTCCGCGGCCACAGCAACCATGGCTACAACGTCTACGGTCACGGCGAGAACCGCTTCGGAAAAAACGAAATTGTGGGAACCGTCACCCAGAGCGGGAAGATGGAAATCTTCAAGGTGAGTTGTCCATGTTTTTGTTTTGTTTTTTCAGGCATTTTTGACGGTCGGACTTTTGTCGCAGAAGAATATAATTTTTCGAAGCTTACATAAACGGAACCCGTCGATGTGTGTACGTTATATCAACGGAACCCGAGGATGTATGTACGTTTTTGGTTGTTGCTCATGAGAACTTCGACGCGCCTTTGAGGAAAAAAATTGCATGCGCGACGGGTGGCGGATATAAGCCATGTGCTATCTGGTGCTATTATTGGCGCCTTCAGCCGACCGGCCGACCCGAACCCTAACCCTAACCTGAACCCTGTACCCGTTATCAGTGCTTGGAGGCTGTGCTTGGTAAGATTCTAGGTTGATTGGGCCGGCTTGCTTGGATGTTTCATTTTGTGTCGGCGAGGGTAGAATCATTTTTACTCGGGTGTTTCAGCGATGCTCGCGCGGTTCTGTTACAAAACGAAAATCAACCTACTTCATCTGAAAGAAACTAAATCACCCTCCTGCTTTATCCGTGAACAACCCCCCGTTTTATTATCTTCGTCACGTTTGTGTGTCAATCCAACCCCGCAGATGATCCCCGGGACTACTACCCAGCCGGACCCTAGCGAGCCGGCCCCCAAGCTGCCGAGACCGGCTAACCCGAGAGCTGCGTCGCCGCCACCCCCGCCCACGAAGGCGTTTGGGATGCCGAACCCGAGAGGGGGCATGGGGGGCTCGGCGGGGACCCCCGGAGGGGGCTCGAAGCCCAAGAGTGGAGGCAGCACGAAGAAGAAATCGTCGAGCAAGGCTAAGAGCGCACCGCTGCCGCCACCGTGAGTTTACGCTGAGTGGGGTTAGGGGTTCGGGTTACGGAGGTTGAGGTGGTGTCAGTTGGTTTTGCCTGTGGTCGTTAGAGGCCGTCGTCGGTACATCCCCGGGTTTCCTAGGTGGATACGGTGCTCCAAATATTTACCCGCATTTCATGTGTATCTCTTCACATCAGATACCAGATGTATCGTTTGCTTGCCCATAGATGCCGTGCTACGGTTGTGAGGGGGTGGTTGGGGTATTATGGGTGTGGTTGGGATGGCGTTGTCGAGTGGTGTTGCAATACGTTTGGGTTAATGTTGGGGGGTATGGTGTTTTACCACGAGGAAGGAATAGCCGAGCAAGGCTAAGAGTGTACCGCTGCCGCCATTGTGAGTTACCGCGGGCTGGGCGTTTTCATGTATGGTCGTGACAGGTGGTGATGATGATGATAACGATGATGAGCTGGACCAATAGAGAAAACCATGCGATAATAATACCCCCCCCACCGCTCCCTCGTGGCGCCGTACCGTTGAGCCCACGCGCCAATGCTTATCAGCACCACGGTGCAACAAGGCCCCTGGACGCTCGGCCCCACAACTCTCCGCATTGTCCCGCAACCCTCCGCATTGGCCCCTCGCGAACTGAACCCCGACACCAATAATTATCAACACTCTGCAACACGCCCCTAAACGCAGCGCGACTATCCGCATTATCCCGCAACTAGTTACATTGTCCCGCAACGCTACGCATGGTCCCCATCGTGGCGCGCGCTTCCTCAGCATGACGATGATGGCGATGATGATAATTATGAACTAACCAAAAAGAAAACCACACCCCCCCCCCCCCCTCCTTCGCGGCGCCGTACCGTTGAACGCTCGCGCTAGTGTGCATCGACACCACTTCGCTACAACGCACCGCATCTGTCCGCATGCCCCCCTCCCCGCTTGAACCCTCGCACGAATGCTCATCAACTCCCCCCTGCAGCAATGCTCACAACTGCCCGCATTACCCCGCAACTAATGCACATTACCCCGCAACGCTACGCATGATCCCCATGGTGACGTGCGGCAGGCCTAGCAAGAACGGGTTGCCCGGAATGCACGTGCGGACTTTGAAAGACTGCTTGGCCATGTTGAGGAAGAGCGACAAGAACAACGTCTTCCAGTTCCCCGTGCCGCCAACTTTCCGAGGCCTCAAGGGCTACTACTCGGACGTCATCAAGTCACCCATGGACCTCGGCACTGTCTCCATGCAGATCGACAGCAAGTACAGGTGGGATGGGGTGACGAGCGGCTTGCGTCGGAACATAATTGTTGTTGGTGGTGGTGTTTTTTTGTGTTGTTTCTGTTGTCGCTGCTATTTTATGTTGCTGCTTTCGTCGCTGGTGTTGGTGTCATCATTGTTGTTGTTTTTGGTGTTGCTGATGTTGGGTTCGCCTCACGCTCGTTGCTTCTTGTTATTTCTTCCTGTTTTTTGTTCTTTGTCACTGCTGTCGTTGTTTGCTGATGCTGGTAACCCTCTTTTGCTATTTGCTCTTTTTCTTTTTGTTCCTATAATTGTTCTGATTATTTTGTTTATGTTCTTGTTATGTTTTCTTGTTCGTGTTGTTCTTGCTCCTGTCGTTGTTTTCTGATGTTGGCATCCCTTCTTTTCTTCGTTCCTGCCCCGTTTTTTGTTCCTGTTCTTGTTCTTATTCTTGTTGCCGTTCTTGTTCTTATTATTATTCCTGTTTTTGTTCTTATTCTTCTTCCTGTTCTTGTTCTTATCGTTGTTTCTGTTCAGGACCGTCATGGAATGTGTTGCGGACGTGCGGCTTGTGTTCTTCAACGCCAAGGACTTTAACCCGGACACAGACCCCGTACACGCCTTGGCCGCGTCCCTCTCCGGGAAGTTCGAGGCCTTCCTGTCGAACCATCGCGGCGTTCTTGGGTGAGTAAGCGCGTCCATTCACCCGTTTTTCTTTGTATCTGCGTGTTTCCACCTTCGACTACGGCCGTGTATGACGTGAGCACATACCCCTACAAATATTGTGTGTCCTCATTTTGCCCCATGTTGCAGGCTGGACAATTCCCATCCTTTTTTTCGCTCTTGTTTTTTTTTCGCCTCTTTGCCCTTCCGAGGGTCTATAGTCATACGACTACGGCCATGCACGACATGAGTACACCCCCCCCCCCCACCCCCCCCCCCCCCCCCCCCCTTATTTGTTTTGCTCCTTCTGTTATGTTCTGCGCTCATTTTTTGTTTGAATCCCCCCCTGATCTATGGTCATATATACGACTACGGCCATGCATGAAAATAAAGTACACCCCCCTGCTATTTGCGAGCGTCAACTTTTCATTCGGCTACGGCCATGCATGACATCTGAGTACACCTCACCCTATTTTTTTTTGTCGTCATGTTCCCCGTGATTTGCAGGCTGGACGGTTCCGGTTCGGCGGCAGGAAGCAAGAATTCTTCGAACCCCCCGCCCCCTGCGGCCTCCATGGCCCTCTCCGCGTCCGCCGCGGGCGCCACTGGGAAGAGACTCGGCACTCCCCCGTCCTCCTCTGTCTCTGCTGGGGGCGGCGGTGGTGGTGGCGGGGGATAACGCCGCCGCTAGTGGTGGGGGTGGGGGTGGCGGTGGTGGGGGTGCTGCCGCCGCTGCTGCTCCGCCCGTGTTGACGCTGGAGGAGCAGGACCAGTTGGCGAAGGACGTCAACGAATTGTTCAGGGTGAGCGGGGAAGCGTTTTTTTTTGTGTTGTTTTTTGTGGGGGCAAGAGGGGGCGGGGTGAGAATACGGAGGACCATAGTAAATAGCACCTACGCAGGACAATAGTAAATAGGACCAAATAGTGTTAAGTAAAAATAGGTAAATATATACCAGGTAGGTTTTTGTGGGTACCGTAGGTCCTATTTACTAGTGTTTACTATGGTCCCCCGTAATAGTTGAGGAGCGGGAGGAGTAAGCGAAGGACGTCAAAGGCGTTGCTTAGGGCGTCTGTGCGGGGGCGGGAGGGTGCGGTGTTACAGTGGGGGGGGAGGATGAGTTTGCGAAGGACGCCAATTAAGTGTCTAAGGCGAGTAGGCTGGACGCGTTTTCGAGTGATTTTTGCTGTTATTTGTGATGGCGCGAGAGGGGGCGGTGTAGTAGTGGGGGATGGGGGTGAGTTGGCGAAGGACGTCAACTGATTGATTACCATTGATTGAGCTGGTGCGTTTTAGAAACTTCCACGTTTTTTTGTGAGCGTCGAAGCGGGTCGTATTTTGGCGCGGGAGGAGGGTCAGTTGGCGAAGGAAGTCAATGAATTGTTTAGGGTGAGTGAACGGAAGCGTTTTCGAGCGTTTATGTTGTTCGTGTTGGCGCGGGAGGAGGTGGTCTAGTAGTGGGGGAGGGGGATCAGTTCGCGACGGACGCCAATGAATTAATTAGGATTGGTGAGCGGATGCATTTTGTAACGTTTTTGAGCGTTTTTTCTTGTTTGTGTGAGAGCGTGGGAGCGGGCCGTGTTATAGTGGGGGGGGGGGCGGGGGGGCCAGTTGGCGACGAAGGTCAGTTCATTTGTTTAGGGTGAGTATGCGGAGGCATTTTTTTGTGTTGTTGTTTGCGTTGGCGCAGGAGGAGGCGGTGTAATAGTAGGGGATGGGGATCAGTTGGCAGCGAACGCGGTTGAATTGATTAGGGTGAGGGCCTAGAGGCGTCTTCGACTTGTTTGTGTGGGGGCAGGACAGGGCGGTGCATTAGTGGGGTATGTGGACGGGGAAGAAGCAGGGAGGGGGGGGTAGTAACTTCGAGGAAGAATGGGCGGGTGTTGTCTGTTGTTGTCCTCGATCAGGCGTCCTTCTATTCAAGGTTTTGGGTCTTCGTGTGCTGGCGAGGCTAGCAGACGTAAACTAACGAGCAAAGAGGAGAGATTGCCATTCTCCTGTTTACCCCCCCCCTCTCCTGAACTTCCCCTGTCATCGTGTCACCAAGCTTTACC
>MEHQ01001776.1:448381-465644 GCA_008828725.1 Saccharina japonica | reverse complement strand
CCCCCCCCCCCCCCGCACGCCCGATTCCCCGTTATCGTATCGTTGTGTCGTGGAACTTGACGGTATGCTTGCGATTGCAGGTGGGGAATGCGAACCCGACGAACGAGCGGGCACAGGCGAGGGTTTACGCCCTTTGGAGCTTCGCGAAGGCGTACGTGGAGGACAAGGACCGAGTTATCGTGGACGGTGGGAAGGGGGCCGAGATAAGGGTGAGTGCTCATTGCTGCTGCTGCTGCTGCTGCAAACAAGTGGCAGCAACGGCACACACGCGACAGTATTGATTTTAATCTATTCTCGCCTATAAGGACGGGAACTGAGATCTGCCATGCGCTTTTCGGCCGCAGAAAGAAAGTTAGATCATCATCAGCAGCAGCAGACATACAGCACCAGCACCAGCAGAAGTAGCCAAGCGGCATCAGCAGCCAACAGTTGACAGCCATTACTATTAATAGCAGCAGATGCAGAAGCAGATGCAGACAAACAGCAGACAACCAATACGAGCAGCAGCAGCAGCAGCTGAAACAGACACACGGCATCATACAAACGGCGGCAGCAACCCAACATCAGACAAACCGGACAAACAAGCAACAGCAGATTCGTACGTCGGACAGACCACGTTTTACAGCAGATAGTCCACAGATAGATCACTATCTACATCATCTACAGATAGATCACTATCTAGATCATCTGCAGATAGATCACTATCTACATCATCTACGTAGGTCCTAACATACCGTTATGATATGGCGACCCTACCCAGGAAACATACACCAGACCGAGGAGATTATTGACGGCTCCCACCCGGCAACATGACCCAGACAATACAGATCAGGGATATATCTGCCCTGATTGATCGATAGTGAAAAATCATGAAATGGTGTTCAGTGATTTATCCGGGGTTTTTTCTAAAACACGCCTCCATATTGTTGTCCTGCCGTTTCTTATGCTGCGAAGATGGACGCGTTGAACCACATGCGGCAGCGACAGTTGAGGGACGTCGTGAGCTTTTTCCTGGAGGACAGTAAAAACGACCCAGCGCCCGTTGAAGGGGCGGAGGGATCGTCCTCAGGGGGCAGCAGCAAGGGTCGGGCTGGGGAAGGGAAGCCGAGGTGAGGCTTGTGGTGCAGGGGTGGCCGGTGTTGTGAGAAGTGGTTGGCCCAGCTTCGACACAATGGTTGATAGTCCACACGTACCATCTGTAGAACCATTACGGGGGGCATAGTAAATAGGACCAAATATTGTTAGTAAAAATAGGAAAACATATAGGTTTTTGTGTCTACCGTAGGTCCTAATTACTATGGTCCCCCGTACTAGCTGCTCCTCCGGAGGAAGCAGCAAGGGTCTGGCTGGGGAAGGGACGCGGAAGTGAGGCTCGTGCAGAGGGGTGGCCGATGTTCTAAGAAGTAGCTGACCTAGCTTGGAAAACATGCTTGATGGTCCACACTAACCCTCTGTAGAACTGCTCCTCGGAACTGCTCCTCCGGAACTGCTCCCCCGGAGGCAGCAGCAAGAGTCGGGCTGGGAAAGGGAAGCCGAGGTGAGGCTCGTGGTTCAGGGGGGGCTGATGTTGTAAGAAGTAGTTAGTAGCCCAGCTTAGACCAAATTGGTTCATTTTCCACACTTATAATGGGTAGAATGCGTATGGTACTAATAGTACCTCAAATTGCTGTGGCTCCTCACTTGAGCTCTATGTTAACCCTTACAGAACTGGAGTCCCGTTTTGGGGACAACTTACTTATAATTAGAGTGGTTTGTCCCCAAAACGGGACTGCAGTCCTAAAAGGGTTAACCCCTTAACCCCTTAAAAACTGGTCCCGCACATTTGGGGACAAACTACTTGGAATTAGTGTCCGATAAGTTTTGCAGTTCTGGATGGGTTAATAACTGGTCCCACGAAGTTGGGGAAAAACTACTTGGAATTAGTGTGGGACATTTTTTTCAGTTGTGAATGGGTTAAGGAAGAAAACATTTAAAAAAAAACAAAGGTGTGCGATCGAAATTTTCCTCAAAACTCATCTTTGCAAGCTCGGTGTGATGAATTCAATAAAAAAATGTCACCCCAAAACTGGTTTTTCAAGACATATTGTGCGCTCAACATTTTTACTGTATACCGCACTGTGCAGGAGCATAGTTTTGTATGTGTTTATGTATATTTTACTCTACGCTAATTCCAAGTGTTTCGTACCCACAACGCAAGTGCAGTAAAAAAGAAAAGAAAAAGGGAGTGGAGGACTATTACGGGGGACCATAGTAAATACTTATCACCGTTCTGTCATTACGTGCATGTGGGAGGTATTTTTGCATCGTAGCTTGGGTGCAAGCACGCACCCCCCCCCCCCCCCCCCGTCCCGGCATTATACATAGGGATGCGAGGGTCTATGATCATACGACTACGGCCATGCACGACATGAGTACAGCCCCCCCCCCCCACCTCAATTAAAGTAACTCGTTGAAGCTGTCATCCATATGCAAGTCCGCCGCACAAGCGGTCCTTAGTGGGATGCAGCTCACCCTTCATGCGACTCGCCCAATACCTCACGACGCTTCGCGCTCGGTGCTAGCAACGTCTGCCTGGCCGGTGAAAACCGACATGCTCCGTCCCGGCATTGTAGGGATGCGAAGGTCTATGGTCATACGACTACGGCCATGCATGAAACTGAAGTACGCCCCCCCTTACCTCGCCAGCTTGAACTGCTTCGTGTCACCGATATAGGTGATGGCGGTAATCGTCATTCAGTTTCCACATTTTCCAATTAAACTGGCATGCCTTGAACTCCCAAAAAGGGGGTGGTAAATCCCTTCTAACCTATTTAGAACTGAAAAACTCATCCTACACTAATTCCAAGTAGCTTGTCCCCCAAGTACGTGGGACCAGTTCTTAAGGGGGTAACCCCTTGAGAACTGGTCCCACATAGTTGGGAACAAACTACTTGGAATTAGACTGGGATATTTGTTTTCAGTTCTGAATTGGTTAAGGCGATGTAGCCCCTTTAAGGCACGCCTTGAAGTTCCAAAGGGTTTTAAAAGCTAGGCTCTTCACGTGCCATTGTTTTCGAAATCTCACGGGTCGGGTCTGGTCGGGACGGGTCGGGTCTGATCGGGTCGGGATGTTTTCGAAGTCTCACAGATAGGGTCAGGCCACCCTTGCTCGGCCCGACCCGACCTGACCCGCGACGTTTGACCTGATCCGTGAACAGCGCCGGTTAACCGCTTGAGCCATTCAGAACTGAAAGCAAATATCCCACATTAATTCCAAGTAGTTTTTCCCCAAATACGTGGGGACCAGTTCTTGAGGGGTTAAGAACTTCAACCCTTTTTTGGGTCTAACTACTTGGAATTAGTGTGGGGCATTTTTTCATAGTGTTTTCCCCGTTCAGGAACGTGCGAAGCTGCGCCATATGCGTACTCGATGTGTGTGTGTGTGTGTTTTTTTGTTTATATTGTTTTTTTTGTTTTTTTTCGTTCAGCAGAGACCGTGTGGAAGGGACTAGCTCCGGCGGCCCAAGGAAGCGATCCAGAAGCGACCTCAGCGGTGAGTGCGACCCATTTATTTTCTATGCCCTTCTTTTCTCTCTCCCTCTTTAGTCATAACTCAGATCCGGGATCACTAAGTAGGCTCTTCTCTCCCCTTCCCGCTACGGTGCGTGCCTTGCACTTTTATCGCGAGAAGATTTAAGCACCTTTCTTCCCTCGTCGACTTGCGTCGGATTCCAACTGTAGGTGTTAATTATTTAATTCTTGGACAGATCAGCCTGAAATTCTTAACCCCCAAAGTGTTGACACATGTTGCAATCCTTGAATAGATCAGCCTGAATTTATTGATCCCCAAATTATTGACACATGTTGCGTACGTGTACCTTCCTACCTATATATCATACGCGACGTGCGCAAAAGATTCGGACAACGACGAGGAGGAGGAGGAGGAGGAGGAAGAAGAGGAGGAGGACGATGAGGGTCGCGACGTCACGCCCTCGAAGAGAAGTAGAGACGGCTCGGGAGCTTCTGCCGGCTCGAAGGTATTTCATTGTTTCACACCTCGGACAGATCATGATCTAACTGATCTGTCTACAGATAGATCATCTACAGATATAGGCCATCTAGCTCCTCATCTGCCGTTGGTGAGGTGCTGCGCAGGATCTGCATAGGATAAATCCAACCCAGGAAACATGTTCTACTTATATATCGTTGCAGATCATGATATATCTGATAACTGTCTACAGATAGATCATCTACAGATGGATCATCTAGTTCCTCGCCTGCCGTTTGTGAAGTGCTGTGCAGGATCTGCATACCTCTTAGTATAGATCCAACCCAGGAAACATGTCCTTGTATATATGCGTAGATCGTCGCAGATTATGCGGTTCCCGCCCGGCAACATGAGCTAGATCATACAGATCATGCAGATCATACAGATCAGGAGTATACCTGCCTTGAAATGTCTAGTTCATCAAGTGGGAATGATATATCTGATCTATACGATCTGCCCAACGTGTGCTATCGTTTTTTTCACTGCCGCCCGAAATATTCCACTCTACTGTCCCAAAATATAAGCACCATTTGAATGTGCTATTTGTATGCAAGCGATCCTTAGATTTCGGTATAGAGTGGTACAGGGGATGCAGGGCATGTCTTTCTTTTGAGCTGGGTGAAGCCGGAGACCCGCGCCGTCCTACTGAATTTTCCCAGAATTTTCCCAGAATTTTCCCCAGATTTGTTTTCAAGGCTCTTGACGGGTCAGGTCGGGTTAGGAAGTTTTTTTAATCTCTCGGGCCGGGCCGAGTGAGGTCCGGAGTTTTTTTGTTAAAATTCGAAAAGGTCCGGGTCAGGGTGCTCACGCTTGCGCAACCCGGCTCGACCTGACCAGACCTCGAGCAAGGTTTGACCCGACCCGTAAATAGCCCTGGTTTAATGTTCCGCCATGATTTTTTTTGTGTCTTCCGCCAGCGGCCAATGGTTGACGGCAGTAACAAATGTCCGCCACCGTGAGTTCCTAGCGAGAGCTACTCGTACGTATAGACGACGGAGTCCTTTTGTTGTTTTTGTGTTGCTGTGTTTTTTGCATCGTCCTTTCTCATGCCGTTCGTGTAAGTACTGCTGTAGACCTTGACGAGTACGTGTATGAAAGCACTCAAATATGCGTCGTATGTGTGGTAGACCGTCGATTGACCGCCCCTTGACTGACCGCCCCTTACATTACTACGGTAAGGCCTAAAGAGGCCTTGACGCTCCTCAAGGGGGGCGGTCTTCTGATGACAACTTAGGTGTTATCAGCGTGAGCTAGCTCCCCGCGCTGCGGTTTTAGGATGCCGTCCAACGCCTTTCGCGTTGTAACTCGGGACACCAACTGGTATCAGCCCCTCATCACGCCAGTGGCCATTGCTGCAATCGTCTGTTTGCATCGTCGATATCCCCCTGTCATGCCCCAAGAAGGCTGATATATATGAAGTGCAAAGATGACTTTCGACGAAATCCTCGATCTCACAGCTGTTTTTTTTTTTTCAATTCTATAAATTTATACCGAAGTAAATTGATTTTGTACATATGTGCTCACACTACTGTTTGTTTGGTTGCTTGATTGTTGATTTGCTTCAGTATGTTTACTTATTATTAGTTTTCCTTCTCGCTTTTTTTTTTTTTTTGTAATCGGGTGTTGTGTCACACAGGGGGCTTCGCTTAGCGGGGACGACGGGGCATCGAAGAAGACCGACGCTCCTCCAAGCCGCGGGCCATCCTTCGGGAGGGTCGACAGCTCCAGGCTCACCCTCGAGGCCACCGCGTCCAACCTTAAGGTATACACCTACTACTGTACTGTAGTAATACCTGGTGTCACTCTTCTTTTTTTTTTCTTTTTTTTTTCCTCCGGTTTTTTTGTCTCCGTCCTTTTTTCTGTCTCCCTCCTATCACGGGGGACCATAGTAAACACTAGTAAATAGGACCAAATATTGTTACTATAAATAGGAAAGCATGTAGACCTTTGTGTGTGCCTTAGGTCCTATTTACTAGTATTACTACTGTAGTATTTACTACGCTCCCCCGTAATAGTCGTAACTCAGATCCGGGGTCACACAGCAGGATTTCCCCCCCCCCCCCCCTCCCCACTAGTAATAGTACGCTAAGTGCCGTCATTTTTACCGCGAGAAGACTTCATTAAACCCTTTTATTAATAATACTGCACTGTACATGCACAAGCATTTCAGTCAAATTCCAAGTGTTTTGTCCCCGCATCGGTACTGCAGTACGGAAGGGGTTAACCCCTTTCTTCTCATGGCCTCGCATCGGTGGACGAAAATATAAAGAGCATGTAAACACAAATACGAAAACCAAACGGTCCTTACATTTCCGTCCAGTGTGTTATAAGGCAAATACAAAAGTGGCACGTCTTTTTGTTCCTGTTTGTTGCTTTTGGCGCTCGGTTTTGTTTTTTGTACCTCGTATGTTTGGCGCCAGGCACCCTGTTAATGTTATTCTTCAAGCTCCAAAAGCATGGTCTTACCTCTCCAAATATGGCCTTGACTTTTACTACAGAAAAAAATATATCCCGTACTATTTCCAAGTTGTTTTCTCGTGACTTGAGCCGATTTTACTACTGAAAAAATGATCCCGTACTATTTCCAAGTAGTTTGTTTTTCTCGTGACACGCCAATTTCGACTGAAAAAACGATCCCGTACTATTTCCAAGTTGTCTTTTTCTCGTGACAGTGCCGATTTTACTACTAAACAAATGATCCCGTACTATTTCCAAGTTGTTGTTTTTTCGTGCCAAGCCGATTACACCCTGGTCTTATCTCTACTACTAGTACTGGTATGGCCTTAACCTCTCAAGAACTGGTCCCACGAATTTGGCGACAAAATACTTGGAATTAGTGTGGGACATTTTTTTCAGTTCTGAACGGGTTATAACCCGGATAATCTTAAAATGGGCACGACACTGCTGTACCAAACCCCTTAAGAACTGGTCCCACGATTTTGGGGATAAACTACTTGGAATTAGTGTGGGACATTTTTTTTTCAGTTCTGAACGGGTTATAACCCGGATGGTCTTAAAATGGGCACGCCACTGCTGTGTACCCCGACCGAGCAGGAGGCGGATCTCAACCTCGACCTGGGAGACGATGACGACGATGAGGATGATGACGAGGATGGGAATGGCGACGGGAGCAAGTCGGGGAGCGGGGGAGAGGGGTCCGGTGGAGGGGCGGGGGGAGACGGGTCAGGCGGCGCCATGGACGAGCAGTGGACCCAGGCGCAAGCCGAGAGGAAGGAGAGGGAGGACCGAGAACGGGCGAGGGCTGCCAGCGAGAAGGTGATTGATTGATTGATTAATGGAGGCGTTTTTTTTTTCATGACGTTTTTTTCGTGATTTTGGCAAGGGTACGCGCGGTAAAGGTCGGGACGGGAAAATGTGGTCGGGACGGGAACGGTACGGTACGGGAATGGGAAACCGTCAGATTTTTCGTTCCCGACCGCGATTTCCCGACCGGTACCATCGTCAGTTTCTGTTCCCGAGCTTTACCGTCCCGCGGTAATGGCCGTGTTCCCGTTCCCGACTGTTTCCCATCCCACTGTCTGCCCATTCCCGACTATTCCCGTCCCGCTGTCCGCCCAGTCCCGACTATTCCCATCCCACTATCATATAAGTGATTCCCGTCCCATCCCGACCATGGGGCACAGCTTCTCCCATCCCGCATCTCACTATTGGGGCAGATATTCCCATTCCATTTACCGCCGATTTCTTCGTTTTCCCATCGCATGACCATGGATGGATGCAAGTGCGTATGTATACTGCATTTTTACTCGTATATTTCCGAACTATACAAACAAATCGTCTATTATTTCCTTTTTTTTTCCCTCTCGTTTTTTTTTTTATTTTGAACACGATCCTAAAATTTGTATTAACCATTCAATCGGCCCCACTCACACTTCGCTATTTGAAATAATGGTACGTACGTATAAATAATCGTACATTTGGGAAATTATTATGTCAAAAATAAAACCAACAAAGAAACCCACACCACCACCCGGCCCAAAGACAAAACATGGCATCAAGCATGGACGTTGTTGGGGGTGGAGGATCCCGGCGGATCTGCTTCGGCGCCCCAAGCAGTGCCAAAGCAACCAGCCCCGGTTCCTGCTCCTATTGGTAGTGTTCTCGCGAATGTTATTATACTCGTCCATCGTAGCATATCAATACGTCGAAGTCACAAGTCGGTAATATAACTACAGTAGACACGTAGAAGCTACGAGGAGTACTATTAATAGTACTCGTACTCGAAGAAGACTTTTGATTATATTTCTCTCTTTTCAGCCGTTGTCTCCACAGCCTGTGTTCCCGACCGTGTTCCCAACCATTCTCGACTGCGTTTCCCGACTGCGTTTCCCGACCGTATTTCCGACCCGGTTCCCGACCTATTCCCGACCTATTGCAGACCCATTCCCGACCTATTCCCGACCTATTCCCGAACCGTTCACCGATCATTTCCCGTACCACCGAAAAATGATTCCCGTACCGTACCGTACCGCCAAAACTCGGTTCCCGTCCCGTCCCGTACCGCCAAAGAATCGTGTCTTCCCGTCCAATCCCGTCAACCAAATGGTTTCCCACCTTCCCGTCCCATTCCCGTCCCGCGGTAAACAGACGGGAACATTTTCCCATACCGCCCCTCGGGAAGACCCCAAATTTTTTCCGCCTGCGGCGGGCAAAACGATCCCATCCCGTACCGCGCGGTGCCTTCGGCACCGCGCGTACCCTTGGATTTTGGCAGTTTTTTCGGGAGTTTTTTCGGGAGTTGATATTTTTTTACGTAGCATTTCGTCTTTTTTTTGTACGGGAAGTGGGGAGGGCCGAGCAAAGGGCGGGAGATCTGCTGCCAGCGAGAAGGTGATTGATGGAGGTGTTTTTTATGACGCTTTCGTGATTTTGTCAGTTTTTGGTTGTTTTTTCGGGAGTTGGTATGTTGCCCATTTCGTCTTTTTTTGTACGGGCGGTGGGGAGGGCCGAGCAAGGGCGGGAGTGTTGCCAGCGAGAAGGTAATGGAACCGTCTTTCGGCGTTGACTTTTCGCATTTTGGCAGGTATTCGGCATTTCGCATTTTAGCCCGGGGATGGGGGGGGGGCTGAGGAGTTGGAGGATGCATTTTGGCGTTTTCGTGATTTTAGCACTTTACATGTTGTCAGTTATTTGGGATTTGGCATTGCACACCGAGTGGGTTAAGTCGGCGTCGATCCTTAGGGTCTTGCCTAATTTTGTCGCTGCCGCGCGCGCCGTCGGTCCGCGGTCCGTGCTCCATGATTCGGTTTTTGTTTCGGTAATCGTAACCCTTCCCAGGCGCTGTATCATACATACAGATCCCACCCGGAAATCATGTGTGCTAAAGGGGTTTGTCGTACAGATACGAGCTGGTTCGAGCATAACGCCATAAATTTCGTTAGCCACGAATGCCGCATGCAATAGCAACTCAAATGACACATATTTGGTATCGTGCTGACCGCCGTGAACAGTGGAAGAGGGTGACACCGCCAGTTTTTGTTTTGAGGACCAGTTTAGGACTGGCGCTACCGCCGAAAAATGTGGCCCGACCAATGCGTGGATGGATCTGATCTGTCTGATGTAGTGCGATGGAGATCGTATCTGTCCGGTGTGTTTCGTGGAGATCTGACCGATGTGTGCAATGGAGATCTGAAATTATCTGTCCGATCTTGTATACTGTAGGGATCTGATCTGTCGGGATGTGTGTCATGGAGATCTGACCGATGTGTACAATGGGGATCTGATATTATCTGTCCGATCTTATATACTAGCGATCTGATCTGACCGAAGTGTGTAATGGAAATCTGACCGATGTGTGCAATGGAGATCTGATATTTTCTGTCCGATCTTATATACTAGCGATCTGATCTGACGGATGTGTGTAGTGGAGATCTGACCGATGTGTGCAATGGGGATCTGATATTATCTGTCCGATCTTGTATACTAGGGATCTGATCTGTCCGATGTGTGTAATGGAGATCTGGTCCTATCTGTCCGATCTTGTATACTGTGGGGATCTGATCTGTCCAACGTGTGTAATGGAGATCTGATCTTATCTGATATGATCTGTCCGATCTATGCATGGCTACCGGATATACCTTTCAGGCGCTGGAGGAGCAACGCTTGAAGCAGCAGGCACAGAGGGAGAAGGAGCGAGTGGAGGAGGGACAGAAGCTCCGTCGCGAGCGCGCGGCGGAAAAGGCTCGGGTGGAGGCGGCGGCTCTGGAGAAGCTCAATCGCGAGAAGAAAGAGCTGGAGGACAAGAAAGAGGTACGAGTGACATTCTTACAGGAAAACCTAAACATGGTCATTGGAGCCACATATGGCGTGTAGACATACGGGGGTACCCAGGGGCGTCCAGAAAAAAGAGAAAACGACACACCACACCCTCAGAGGTCGGAATAGAAAACCGTTGCAACCGTTGTGATCACATGATGAAATAAGAAAATGAACAAACAAATCATCCTTATTTTCATTTTTTTCACTTGGTTTTAGTAACCCCTTCCCTTCTAACGAACAAAAATTTCTGTGAGGTGTCGAAAAATATTTTTTCGACCACCCTCGGGGTACCAGTATATGGTTTTTGAGTCCATCGTCTAGGTTCTTATTTTAATTACGGGGGAGCATATATTGTTACTAAAAATGGGTAAACTAAAAATGGGTAAATATATAGGTTTTTGTGTATACCGTAGGTCCTATTTACTGTGGTCCCCCGTAATAGTATATGTATGTTTCCCCCTTAAGAGTGACCAGAGTAAGTAGGCTGCCATTCCAGGCGGTAATGGCAGCCAGGGGGTTACGAAAATCAAACCCGATACGATACCTAGAACACACACTGTAGAAATCGGAGCCACAGGATGGCGTGCAGACGCACTGAATATAAGGACCGTTTTATTTTAAGATGCAATCGAAATGTTGCTTATGTTTAGAGTCAGAGTGGTATGCTTTTTGAGTCCATCGTAGGTTATTGTTACTATTAGTTACGTGTTGCCCCTTAAGAGTGACCAGAGTAAGTAGGCTGTCATTCCAGGCGGTAATGGTAGCCACGGGGTCACGAAAATCAAACCCCGATATGATACATAGCCCATTTTACCATTTTTGAGACCCAAACAGGGGAGGGCACACAAACCGATTATACCGAGGCGTTTACAGGTATGATACCCTTGAAGACAGAAAAGGGGGAAAGCCAACTTGAGTAGCCGACCACAGGTGTACCTCGAACCGCTGAGCCACTCGTAGGTACGATGCACCATTGGCCAATCACAGAGGGGCCCAGGAAGCCTTTCCCCAGAGTACAATACGCCGTGTACCTATAAATAAATAGCTCAAAGGGCCTACGTACCAGGGTACCTACCAGGTATTTAACAGGTATACTCGTACCTATTTTTGGCTTTTTCCCTACCAGTACCAGTATAATTTAGTACATACATACGATGTTTTTTTTTGTTGCGTGTCGGTAATACAGGCGGAGCGGCTAGCGCGGGAAGAGGCCACAAACTCTCTAGACATCGTAGTAGTCAGGAATGTATCTGCCCCTAAAGATCCAAGTGATCAAATGGGGATCTGACCTGACCTGATCTGATCTGATCTGATCTGATCTGATCTGATTTAATCTGATCTGTCCGGTGCGTGAACGTTTGGCGGCTCGATATTGCAGGCGGAGCGGCTAGCGCGGGAAGATGTGAAGGCATCCGTCGACCTCGACCAGGTCCGCGCCGACTCGAAGCTCATGGACCTCATGGACGAGAGCGTGTACGACGACTGACTTGAGCAGCAGCAGCAGCAGCTTTTGTGGGGATGTCCTAGGAAGTTTTGCGGGATGTCTTCCCGGGGGCTCTACTCTCTTGTTGGTGGATACCCGTGTAGGATGGTGTCTTAGGCGGTTCTACTCTTGTGGGAAACTATCCGTGTCACGTGTGTCTCAGCGGTTCCTTGTAAGATGTCCTCGTAGCAAGTATTGTGGGATGTCCGTGTGGGATGTCTTTGGCGGTTGGTTCTTGCGGGGTTTCCTATCAAATAATGTGGGATGTCCCGTGTGGGGTGTCTTTGCAGTTCTTGTGGGATGTCCTAGCGGTACCTGTGGTGGGTTGTCTCAGCAGTTCTCGTGGGATGTCCTAGCTATACTGGCGGTGGGGATGTCCCAGCAGTTCTCGTGGGATGTCCTAGCGGTACTGGGGGTGGGGATGTCCCAGCAGTTCTCGTGGGATGTCCTAGCGGTACTGGTGGTGGGATGTCCCAGCAGTTCTCGTGGGATGTCCTAGCGATACTGGCGGTGGGGGGGGGGGGGGGGGGGCGTGGTCGGGAGGTTGCGGCTGCTCTAGCGGAGCTTGCGGCGGAGCTCTGCTTCGGCCGCAGCCGCGGTCTATAATATAAGGCAGGAGCAGATGCGGTGCGATCTGAGCGTGAAGCAGCAGACGTGATACGGTCAGTGTAGGTAGCGGCAGACTCGATGTGATCTGTTGAGGCAAGAGCAGGCGCGATACAGTCAGGGTAGTAGCAGCAGCAGCAGGGGTATGGCACGGACAGAATCAGCAAGCGATGTATTCGGGGCAGGCGCAGACGCGACGACACCTGTGCAGCAGGGGGCAAGCGGCGGCGGCGGCGGCGATTGATCTCCCTGCACCGGCGATACACATTCGACGCGTGTTTTTGGAGGGCAAGGTTGGATTTAGGGAGTTGTTGAGGACCGGCCGGCCACCCGGACTATTCGGTCGGCTGTAGGGCGGGCGCGTTGCGCGGTGGCCATTGCGCTGTCGATCGGGCAGCTGTACTTTTACCATTAGTTGTGGGTGCGGCTGAGCAGTAGACTACTGTCAGTTTATGGGTGCGGCTGAGCAGTAGACTACTGTCAGTTTATGGGTACGGCTGAGCAGTAGACTACTGTTAGCTATGGGTACGGCTGAGCAGTACCTTCGGTTGACCTTGTGTGCCGTGGTTGTTTTCTTGGGTTTCCTTTTCCATATTTTCGAGGAATTGTTCTGCGCGTTCGCGAGTGCTGCTACGCTCTGCGTAGTACGCGTATTCGTGGTTGTGTTACACCGTACGTTAAAGTCTTCCAAGGGTGGCGTGTCGGAAGAGGGATCAGGGGAGGGGGAGGGGGGCAAAAGCTGTCGCTGCTAGAAACGCCGAGCGTATGTGTAGAATCGCACACTTCTAGCGGAGATTGCGGAGATGGGGCTTATGGGGCCCTGTATGGCGTTTTTCGGCGAGAGGTGTGCCTGTCATCCCGCTGGGGATGTTAATTCCGGCCAGCGAGAGAGCCACCGGGGGCTGATGCATGCATACTGCAAGGTTTTGGGGGTGGAGAGAAAAGTAGCTGAAGAAACTCTGGCTTGGCTTGTGACTTGGCATGTCTTGGTAGCTGAAGAAAAAAAAACGCTCGATCGTCCATACGTACGTAGCTGGGAAAAGAATGTCTTGATACTAGCTGAAAAAACATCGTAGCTAAGCAGTAACGCATGTAGAGTAGCTGAGAACATCACTCTCTCGTAGCTGGAAAATTGCGCTTGTAGGGAGGGTCGGGCCGTCCGCTGCGGGTCAGAAGGCTGTCCACGGTTTCGCACGTCAGACAGATCACCGATGCCTTGATGATCTAGTCCTTTCAGGGCAGATGATCTGTATGATCTGTATGATCTGTATGATCTGTATGATCTGTATGATCTAGCTCATGTTGCCGGATGGAAGCCGTATAGTCTGCATGGTCTAGCACACGTTTCCTGGGTTGGAGCTGTGCTGTACAGATCCTGCGCAGCGTGTCATAGCGGCAGGTTAGGACCCAGGTGGTCTAGATCGTGATCTATCTGTAGATGATCTCTATGATCTGTAGATGATCTGTTCGATGTGGGCGGACACCTCTGCTTCATTCTATCGATCGGTCGGTCTTTTTTGGTGTTGTGCCCGTTGTCGGGGTGTAATTTATTTCCATGCTCTTGTGTCTTACGTCTTTCGCACCGCTTTGGTTGAGGGGATTAGTGCGCGGGTCGGTCGTGTAGCTTGTATATTGATATACGCCAGGTATCAGTACATACCAAACATGTTTTTGAAAAATAAGGACCGTTCGGGTATTAATTAGACCGTTTGGTATCCATACTATTATCCAAACGATGCTTACTTTTCTGGACAGTGTGGTACGTTGTTTTTTGTTTGTTTTTGGTTCCTGGTTGATGTTTTTGGGAGTCTTTTTGGCTGGTGCTGGGGATTTTGGGGTGGGGGTTTGTTTGTAGGTTGAAGTCGTTGCTGATATTGTGTTGCTTGGGCTTGTGTTGGCGATGCCTGGGCTTGGGCTGCTTCGCCTGTGCTGCTGCGTCTGCGCTGCTGCGCTTGTGCTGCTGCGCTTGTGCTGCTGCGCTTGTGCTGCTGCGTTTGTGCTGCTGCGCGTGTGCTGCTGCGTTTTGTGTTGCTACGCGTAGGGGTGCTTGCTGGCGCCTATGTGGCCTCGCGGGCGTTGCTTCGTGTGTGGGGCCTGCTCCGCCTGCGTTGCTTCCTGATTTGCTACGCCGGTACTACCGCGCCTGTATGGCGTTGTGCTGCGCTTGGTGTGGAGCTGCACCTGGGTTGCGGCGCCCGTGTGGTGACTGCTGCGCCTTGCTGTGTTGCTGCGATGTGTCGCTCGCTGCCGGCAATTAGCCCCTTTGCCGTCGCCATTTTGTTTTATTGGGCCTATCACCCTGCTCCCGCAACATCCAGCAACGCGGGTACTACCCGCGACAACCAGACGGTCACTTAGTATTGCTTCCGATAGGATGAGAGGGAGAACACAAAACGAAATATCGTGTGGGGGGGTGGAATGGGAGCGAATCGCCATCGCCGGAGGCAAGCAGGCAGATGCAGGAGGGGGTACGAGCAAGCGAAAGAGGAGAGGGGGAGGAGGATAGGAGGAGGTAAACTTCTTTAGTTTTTTTTACGGAACAGGGACGGGCAGGCTAGGCTGTGAAAGAGGCTGCAGCCGGGACGAGGGGGGGCGGGGCGAGAAATTAAGTTTCGTTCGGTTGCGACGATGCGTGCTTGGCTTAGCAGGTGCGCTTTTTCGCCGACAACGAAAATGGCACACTCAATACATCCGAACGGACATACATGCTACGCTGTGCTTTGCTTTGCTGTGCTGTGCCGTGCTGTGCTGTGCTATGCGCCGGCGCAAGTGTGCCCGGAATCGGTAGGCTATAAAGGGTGGCGCGCCTCGAAGGGAGGCTGTAGGGTTTGGCGTGGTTCACGGGCAGGCTAGATAGAGAGTCCCTCGTGCCTCGAAGGCTTACTGGAGAGTCTCGCGTGTTTCACCAGGGGAGGCTGGAAGGTCTCGCGTGCTTCGAAGGAGAGCGAGAAGGTCTCTCGCATGCTTCGAAGGGCGGGCTAGCGGGTGTCGCGTGCTTTCAAAGGGAAGCTAGAGAGTCTCGCGTGCTATCAAGGGACGGTGGGTACATAGCACGCGTGTGCCCCGAAGGAGGGCCAGGGGGTGTCGCGTGCTTGGCAGGAAGGCTAGGCTGTCTCGCCTACCTCAAAAGTAAAAGGCTTGCTAGTGGTTCTCGCTCGCCTGGCAGTGGCAGCTTTTGCTATAGCGGTTCTCGCGTATGCCTGATAGTGGCGGCGTGCGGCAAGCCGAACCCCACTGCGTACGATATTTCTCGACGATCCCGTTTGTTGTGCTTGCTGTAGAAGTTCCAGTCCGCACGGTAGCGACGAGGGTACATACCATGCATCATAGCATCAAAAACTGCTCTCGGTGGCAAGGGAGGGATAGTTAACGTACTATAGTAAAGGGCGCCACCGGCGGAGACGGTTTCGTTTTTTCGTTTTTTTTTTTTTTAGCGGAGCTGGGCGGATTCCGACAAGAAGCAATATGTTTAGTGCTCAGATTGCCCCAAGCAAGCACGCATGGGGGGATGGGGGGGGGGCGGGGGGTAGGAGGAGGAGGAGGAGGAGGGGCGTCTGTAACGGTATGATTTCGGTATGGTGGTGTTGAGGTTGATAATTGATGATTGATGATTGATGGTTGGTGTTGAAGTTTATTCTGTTGCAGTTGATGGGGCAGTGCGGGCGTTGAAAATTGGCGGTGGGAGCGCAGCGCTATGATGGAACAGCCAGTAGTGCGTAGTAGAGTAAGTAGTAGTGGTAGCTGGGGAAGAGAGAAGCCGATCGCTGCTTATTGTTGTTTTTTTTCTTGTTGGTGTTGCGCTGTTTGCTGCTTTACGGGTGAATGGAACGACAGTGCCGGAGAGATTTGTTTCTTGACGATGATGTTATTCTTCCAGTTTGCTGCTAACGCGGACGGTGCTTGCTGAAGACTTTTTTTCTTCCATCTTGACGGTGTTGGGTATTATTATTGTTGACGTGGACGTAGGTTGCGGTATTTTTGTTTCCGTCTGATCTGTCCCTATAGGAGAGAGCAGCAAGAGCAGCAACTACCTTTTCCTCGAGGAAAAGAAGGGGGGGGAGGGGGGGGGGGGGGGAAAAAGCGGGGCCCTCGTGACCGAGAGCTAACTACTTATTTTTTATCAAAATAACAGGCTTACGTGATGAGTATGTCGATTACCAGACCAGCGGTGTTGAGACAGACTCGCTGCATTTTTTTTTTTTTTTTCCATCCCATTTATTATCTTCGCCCTTCTTTTCTCTCTCCTTCTTTAGTCGTAACTCAGATCCGGGGTTACTAAGTAGGCTCTTCTCCCCCCTCCCCACTACGGTACGTGCCTTGTATTTTTATCGCGAGAATATTTTAGCACTTTCTTCCCTCGTCGACTTGCGTCGGATTCCGCCTACCACGCCACGAAGGCGCTCTCAGCAATTGGTTCCTTTTTATTTTTGCAAATAAAGTCAAAATCTCACCACGGTGGGATTCGAACTTGGGTACCAATGCTAGTAGCCTTTGAAGCTGACCACTATTAATAGTCTACCGGGGCGACCGGTTTTGCATGCAATTGTTTTTTCTTCCCCCCCCTATCAATTCATAAGAGGCTAGGATCTTGAGCTCTACACCTTCCACTATTATTACTATTGACACTAGTGGTACCCCGAACCATGCCAGGGCGGGGCCGGTATAATAGCGGACAGAAACAAAAATACAAAATAAGAACTGGGTCACGATCCACACACGCAGTCAACCACGTATCAACCGACCCACCGACACCCACCCACCCACACCCACCCACCCACCCACCCACTCTCACGTACTTACCAACATCCACTCACATCACTCACACCCACCTACCCAACCACCGACCCACCCACCCAACCACGTACGTC